>CANTUT010001277.1:0-62500 GCA_947687605.1 Reutealis trisperma | reverse complement strand
AATAACTAAAAACAATCTTCTCTAAGTATCCAAACTGAAAAAACTAAAAAGAGAAAAATAGAAGACTAAAATCATTCTGTCTTAAATTGATCTTTTTCTCCCTTTTATACCAAACGGCTCTCTTCTTCCTAAATAAAATCTTTCCTCTTCCATTTATACTTTCCTAAATGACCTAGGGTTTAAAAATCCCTCAAAAAATTGGATTAAAAATGAGTTACAGCTTAAAAATAGTGTAGCAGGGATCTAGAATATTACAGCTACGCACTGGGGCTAGTGGCCTACAGAAGGCTCTCTGCTGGCGTCACGCTGGAGGCTGCTGGTGAGGCCCTGCTGGGGTGCTGTCTGCAGGGGAAGGTAGCAGTAGACTATGGCGCGCACTGGGATGCTTGCTACGTTCACTACAAAGGTTGCTATTGCTGCTGCTAAGAACCAGGAAGATACTACGCACGCTATTGGGGCTTCTGCTACTGTTGTTGGGTGCGAGGCTGCTGCTGCGGATTGCTAAGGGTTGCTTTTGTGTGATGGCATTCCTCCTGCCAAATTTTTTGTCTTTGCTGCAAACTTCTGTTTCTTTAATTATTTAATGCAACTAATAACAACTTAACAAACATATTAAAATTCATCATAAAAATCATAAAAATAAATTATAAATTAACAATTAAAGGAACCAAAAATAAAATAAAACTATGAGAAAAAGAAGAGGTTTTAGTGATGTGTTTTATGAGATTATGTACTGGGTGAGGGTTAGGATCAACTCCCTATATGGTTTCCAGCCTTCCTAAAAAAACAGATGACTCTTAGGCTTACAGAGATTATCGGATGCAATTGTTAAGGCTAGATAGTACCGCTGGTCTGTTCTTTATGTTGGGGGGTGTCTTTGATTAGATTCCCCTATTTGTTGTTCTTAGTTGTAAATGGTATGCCCTGTATTGATATGATTTTTTTAGTGTGTTAATATATTCTCATCCAAGAAGAGATTTTCAAATACCAAATTCAAGACCAAAGAACTCTACCAATATTAGGGTGCAAGCAAGTTTTCTCTAATAGGATTCACTTTCTATTGAAGTAGGTTAAAGAGTAAGCATATGTCCTCCTCGGGGAAAAGCAAGCCATCTAGTCTCAATGGAAAACCCGTAATTAATAGACCCCCTTAATTATAGAAGTAGTGGGATTACTATTTTCATTTCATCCATTGGGAATTCCTACCATCTAGAGTAGAGTTAAAGTGCCTCTTATTCACTTTATAAGTAGAAGTCCTGTCCTATCTAAGGATTGACTTGAGTGTGTATATATCAAACTAGTGATCCAGTTCCATAGTCTAATCTATGTTCTTTTATTTGTATGGCTTACACCTAATGAGCGAGTATACTTTTAAGCACTAAATGAGTAAGCAAGGGACTGTAGCTAACAAGATGTCGCATAAATAAGTTGTTTGGGGACATCTTCCTCTTCTGATTCAATGGCTATATTGCAGATTCTATAAAAGTTGTAGATTAGTATGTAACATCTGCACGTAGGTATCTTTACTATTGAATGATTTTTGCTTATCTCGTATATTATATTGACTAGAGGTATATTCAAAAGAGATTGGATTGTTGTTGACACCATCTATAGTTGATAATCTAGCTCTGATACCAATTGTAAGAGAAATAATAGCCCAGCATAAGCAAGATAAGAAAAGAAAACAAACCCACATAGAAAATATTTTACTGGAAATAAAAACTTTTTATTAACTCATTGTTACTTCTCTGTTAATGAAAAATAGCCTGATAATAAGCCTATATAAAAAACAAAACCTAATACGAATGAAACAAGTAAACCAAATGCACGGGGTGAAGAGAACTTCCTTTCTTCAAGTCAGATCCCTTCCTAGAAATGCTATAACTGATGTTCAATTACCGCACCTAAGGAGCTTGAATGAAAGACTCTTGGGGCATCGATCAAAAGTACGTTAATAGAAACCATTGACATGTGATCAAAGTACCAAAATAGCATTGGCATATATAGGACTAAACAAGATGACTTTCATTTATATCAGAGGTTTGGAATTACTATTTGATTATGACTACGCCGAGTCTTTCATCACAAATGTAAAATATCATGGATAGGCAAACAAGCAAGTTGATCACCTTTCTCAAGTGAAATAGAAGGATAGCTTGAACACATACAAGACTTACTTCAATAGCTAAACCCTATATGTATCTATCCCTCACGGGCAATCAAATAAGTTTTGAGGGTTTATTTCTTTGTTTGTGTTCCTATCTTTCTTGTTTTTTGTAGGTTCCTATTGTTATCAGTGTTAGTTATCTCATTGGAGGGCTAAGTGAGTCAAGGCCTTCCTGATAGCTTTTAGTTAGCCATTAAAGGAGAAAGGGAAGTAAAAAAAAAAAAAAAAAAAGCTCAAGAATTAGTTAGGACAGATTCTGCTTTCAAGCTTCAGTGTGAAAGTGAATAGTTAGGGAAGAGAAATTCCTTTTCATCCTAGTTGCACTATCCTGTAAGCCTCTATCTAATGGTAGTTATATCCTATCGGTGGTAGTCAAGTCTCTCTCCTGTCTTGTGCACGAATGGGATGGAATGACTTAGATAATAATAAGAGATAGGTCTTTGGATATGCTAAGGTGAACTCATTTTTCCTAGTAGGAGTTCAGTGTGTCGAGCCACTTTCAAGCAATCCAGCGAGCCTCTGTCCTTTATAAGGATAAGGCAATCCTATCTCTTCTCTCTAGAGTTCACCACTCCCATTTATTTTAGTTGTAAATAGTCTTCTTCCTTTTGGGCTTAGTGGTCCTCTTTTACCATTCTCCCTTTCCCCTTTGGGTATTCTCTCGCCCTTTGGTATGCGTCTTAACATTTAGCATAATATCTTAACACAGTGGTTTTGTTGCGCATGGTTGCTCTATTCTAGACAACCTCGCTACTTCTTTTGAGAGAAGCACTATGTAATACTACAGTTAAAGCGAACCATTCCTCTCTTTTGTATATAAGCTGTGAGTAGTTGTCTCATTTGCTCGTGTGACTACATATTTCTGTTTATAGAATCTCTTTCTTTCTTTAGATGGATGGAAGTGGAAGAATTATACAAATGCTGCTTCTTAAAGATCTCTTAAAGGAGTAGCAAAGCACTCTTCTGGTGAATTGCCTTTGACTAGGTTTTTAAAAGGTAGATAACAATGATACTGAGACATCGCTTGATGTTGAGGGATCTGAATATTTTCTTTTAATAGAACCTGGATCCTTTTAAGGAGACTCCATTTTAACATTTATTATTCGTTGATCCATGACACAAGTATAAAAAGTCTATTATTACTAACAGTAACAGGGCATAGCCTTTCAAAAGTTATTGGATGTGGGCTATTTTAGCGAGAATGAACCACACCCATCAGTTGAAGATAACCAATGAAAGCAGGTTTAGATGTTAGTGTGATACTCCCTGACGGATAAGGATGAGAGGCTTGTAATTAAGAAGAAAAGGCTAGGGCGAGTTTTAAATAGATGCATAGCGAGTTTTAAATAGATGCATCTTATCAAACATCATTTCCCAAGCTGGGCATAAGCTACTCTCATCTAGCCAATCTTAATTTGGGATTTTAGCAACTCCCCTTATTCCCCCATTTGCTACTGGTATGAACTTAATTAATCTAAAAATTCTTTCCTTCCACTCTTTCTTCCTTCTAGGAGAGTAAGGGCATAAACTTCTGTAAATGAAATAGAAAGATAAACTCATGAAGAAAGCACCGGTAAGGTAGTACCTAAGCCTCAGGACTGGCCTTTATTGGATGTAATTCCCTCAAAGAGCTACCTCTAAGAGTGATCAAGTGCTTTTTGGAAAATGTTTCAAGCATTCCCATAGTAAGAAAGAAAATCAAAATCCATCTCTATTATTGAATGAATGCTCCTAGGGAAACTTAGGCACTAATAGGTCACGACCTTAATTAAGAGATCAATCATTGATCACTTGCTAGCCTAAGCCTACTAGTAGATGACTATCTAATAGGGAAAGCTTTATTACTATTAGCTATTGCCCTACTTTGTAAGATAGAATTGCTAGCCCCAAGGTACATCTATTATTGTTCCTTAGATTTCCTACAATCTAGTTAGACTTACTAGGAAAATCTATCTCTTAGTGTTAACCTATAGTCGTCCTACCTATCCTTATTAATAACCTTCTTATAGCTATTTCCATTTTGCCTCATGGAAATCAATGTATCTATTAGCGTCGTATATCTACACATATCGTTTAGCGATTGACTTATATGGATAGCTGGTAACTCCCACTCAAATAAGTTTTATAACTACATCATTGAAAAAGGCTCGGCTAGAAGAGAATTGTTTGATAGCCCAATAGACTAAGGGTAGATAGGTTGGGTTGGAAATGGCTTCAAGAGATTAAGACTAAACCAATAAGCTTTCTCCAACTAACTCTGCAAGAAAAATGTAGCCTCCTACTGGTTGGCCTGAACTAACATCGAAAGAAAGAACAAAAGGTTCAATAGGAAGAGCAACTCAAATTGCCATTGTCACATTTTCAATGCCAACACTTTTGTAAGCATACATGGCAGGTGAAGTGCTTATAAACCTACTCTCTCCTCGTAAAAGGGTATATTCTCTGAAGTTCTTTTTTTTCCATCTACCTTGTTATGAATTAGGCTCAAACTAGCATTGCTCTCTCATCCCTTCTATGGTTCGTTTAGTTACTCAAAAGTCACATCACAGGAAGAAAGTAAGCGTATAAGGCTTTCCAGATCCCATCGAAGAAAAAGCACTACTCGCTGGAAATGGTGTGGCCTATCCTTCCATTTGAAACTCTCAGAAGACTTCTTCAGTCTACAGTCATTACTAGTCCTTATAGACTTTTGGCTAACTAAAACAATAAACTTCACTTGCTCATTATAAAGCCCTAAAAAAAATAAAGGAAGGCATAATAGAATGAACTCTTGTCTTTTACAAAAATAGGGCCCACCTTAAAAGTGGAACTCGAATATCCTAATCCTTATAAGCTAGCCCTTAGGACTAACAATAGCATGCTTAATTTTGTATGAATATGATTCCCTTCTAGAGGACTTTGTTGGATTGCCTTCTTCTCCACGTTCTCTCTTGAGTTAGAAATAAGAGGTTTTGTGGAAGGTATCACATCTAAAGTTTTTTAACATCATCAATGAACCAAGCCGATAGTTCTCACTCCACATTTTTGGCTTAGTTACTCTCTCATCATTCTGATTAAATGATTGAATGTTAACACAAAAACTCACTTTGAAGAAGAATTTATTACAATAAAATACAACACTCTTTCTTCTACAACAAACTCTCAAGAACACTCACAAGCTTTGCTTCTTATTTTTTTTTACTACTCGATGATACAATGCAAAGAGGGAGGGGGCATTTATACTAATTCCAACTCAATACAGACCACATAAATATATTTAACTTTCACCTAACTTATACCAAACTTACACCTAACAAACATAACAACTATATAGATACAAACATAATTTTCAACAATCTAACTGACCCTTGACCTGTAATTCATCATGTGAAAAATATTAGAAGGTTCTTTGAGCTGGGCTTCATCATTTGGATTGAGTTTTAATTAAACTTGGGTTTTTAAAACAAGTTTATATTTCAACACTCCCCCTTAAACTTGTTTTATGAGACCAAGCAAATTCCTTATCCTCGTAAAGTCTTCATATTTCAGTAGCTTGGTGAAGATGTCAGCAATTTGATCATGTGACTTGACATACTCAATTTTTACATTCTTTCTTGCAATGCATTCTCTAATGTAATGGAATCGAGTATCTATGTGCTTTGATCGATCATGAAACATTGGATTCTTTGCCAGAACAATTGCTGATTTATTATCAACACCAATCTTTGTTGGTTCTTCTTGTGCCAAGTTCAACTCCTTCAATAAGTTTCTCAAATAGACTGCATGACAAACAGCTGAAGTTGCGACTATATACTCAGCTTCACAAGTTGAGAGTGTGACGATCGATTGTTTCTTTGACAGCCATATGAAAGTAGTATCTCCCATAAATAATACAAATCTAGTAGTACTTCTTCAATTATCTATATCTTCGCCCCAATCACTATTGCTATATGCAACAAGCTTGTGATCATTAGAAATTGAATATAATAAGCCATAATCAATTGTACCTTTCAGATAGCGAAGAATTCTCTTTGCAACTTTGAAATGAGTGGTTATTGAAGACTCTATATAGCGACTAACAAGTCCAACTGCATAGAGTATGTTAGGCCTCATGCAAGTCAAGTAACGTAGACTTCCAATTAGACTTTTAAAAAGTGTTGGAGCTATGCTTTCACCTTCTTCATGCTTGGTCAATTTGACTCCACATTCTACTAGAGTGTTGATTGGCTTACAATCTCCCATTTTGAATTTCTTGAGTATTTCTTGTGCATAACTTTGTTGGGAGATGAATATACCTTCATCCTTTTGCTTAACTTCAATACCAGGGTAATTTGCCATGAGCCCAATGTTTGTCATCTCGAATTCTTTCATCATCACTTTCTTGAATTCATCAAACATGCTTGGGTTGTTTCTAGTGAAGATTAAATCATCAACATAAAGGCACACTATCAAAATATCTCCATCTTTGATTTTGACATACAGGGCATTCTCATAGGGACGTTTACTAAAGCCATTCTCTTGAAAATACTTGTCTATTTGGCTATTCCAAGCTCTTGGCGCTTGTTTTAGCCCATAGAGAGCCTTCTTCAATTTTAACACCTTGTCCTTCTGGCCTTTGATTTTGTAACCTGATGGTTGCTGAATGTAGACTTCCTCTTTAAGGACTCCATTTAGAAATGCAGATTTTACATCCATTTGATGTATTCTCCATCTGTTTTAAGCTGCTAGAGAAATGATTAGTCTAATTGTTTCTAGTTGTGCAACAGGACCAAATACCTCATCGTAGTCAATTCTAGCTTATGTTGATGTTGGTGAAGTCAATGGTGTAGTAGTCTTTTGCTTAACTAGTGATTGCTCATTTTCATCAAACGGAAGGAAATTGAAGTCATCTGTGGGAGAGTTGAATTCCCATTCGCCTTTTTCATCAAATATGACATCTCGGCTTATTACGATCTTCCCATTGTTTGGATTGTATAGCTTATAGCCTTTCAAACTTGCATCATAGCTGATGAAGATGAATTTTTCACTTTTATCATCAAGCTTGGTTCTTTTCATCTGGTACATGAACATGAGCTATGCTTCCGAATACTCTGAGGTGAGAAATACTAAGCTTTCTTCCGCTCCAAGCGTCTTGTAGTGTCTTTCCCCATACGCTTTCTGTTAGAGATTGATTGGATAGGTAGACTAATGTAGCCATGCTTCAGCCCAAAACTCTTTCGGCAATTTCTTGCATTTGAGCATACTTCGTGCCATGTCAAGGATAGTTTTGTTTTTTCTCTCTGCAACTCCATTTTGTTGGGGGGATCTTGGGACTGTCAATGGTCTTTGAATTCCATTTGCTTCACAGAATTCTTGAAACTCCTTAGAAGTGAATTTTTCTCCTCGATCAGATCTCATTGCTTTAATCTTTTGGCCACTTTCATTCTCCAACGTAGCTTTAAATTTCTTGAATACTTCAAAAACCTCTAATTTTTGCTTCAAAAAATATACCAAGGTTTTTCTTGAAAAATCATCAATAAAGAGAAGGAAATAGTTACTTTTACCAAATGAACTTGGGTTGATCGGTCCACAAACCTCTGTATGTATAAGCTTCAGTGGCTTTTTTGCTCTTGAGTCTGATAGCTTTGGAAAGCTTTTTCTGAATTGCTTCCCAAGTAAGCACCCTTCACAAAGTTGTTCAGGTTGATTGATGCTTGGTAGTCCTCTCACCATGTTCTTCTTAGATAAAAGCTTCAATCCTCTAAAATTGAGATGCCCAAATCGAAGATGCCATAGCCATGATGCATCCTTGTAGCATGCTTTCAAGCATTTTGCAACATCATTTTGTATGTTGATCATGAACATTCTATTCTTTATTATTGGCACTTTAGCTATTAGATTATTTTTGTCATCTTTTATAGAAAGATTGTCATTTTTCGTGTGAATATCGTAGCCTTTTTTCAATAATTGTCTAAGACTCAAGATGTTACTCCTCATGTTAGGCACATAGTAAACATTTGAAATAAATTGATGTCTCCCATCTTTTAAACGGATGAGAATGTTACCTCTCCCTTTTACTTCAATTTTAGAATCATCTACAAACAAGACATTGCCACTTACAGATTCATCAAGTTCTATGAATATGCTTCTCTTTCCACACATGTGATTGCTTGCAACAATGTCAAGATACCAAGAATTCTCTTGGCCACCATCGTTCTCCTTCTTTGCTAGGAAAAGAGTTGCCTTTTCTTTAATTTTTTCTTCCACGTAGTAGGACTTTTCTTCAACTTTTGAAATTTTACATTCTGAAGCATAATGACCATACTTGTACAATTGTAGCATTGAATTTGAGATTTGTCATACTTCAAATTAGGATTTCCTCTTCCACGACCTCTTGTAGAACTTTCTCCTCTTTCATAGTTGTTGGAATTGTTGTTGTAATTCCAACATCATCCATGACCACAATTTCCTCCTCGTCCTCAAGCTCTACCTCTACCTCAGCCACTTTGATTGACTTGGCTTTCATTTTTCTCCTTTTTGAGTTGCATCTTGAGGAGTTGTTTGGTGATCCCATATTTCTTCTTGTGCTTTTCTTCATAGGCTTGTAATGAACCTAGAAGTTCTTCAATCTTCATCTCCTCCAAGTCTTTTGTCTCTTCTATTGTTACAATAATATGCTCGAACTTTGGATCAAGTGAGCGGAGTATCTTTTCCATGATTCTCACATTTTCTAACTTTTTACCATTTCTTTTTAATTGATTTGAAACAGCCAAAACTTTAGAGAAGTAATCAAAAACTGACTCACCTCATTTCATGTGCAAGGATTCAAACTCTCCTCTTAAAGTTTAAAGACGCACCTTCTTCACTTTCTCTTCTCTTTTGTAGGATGTTTGAAGCTTTTCCTATGCTTGTTTGGCAGATTTTGCATCTGAAATCTTCTCAAAACCATCATCATCTAAGGCTTGATAGATTAGGTAAAGAGCTTTCTTGTCCCTCTTTCTTGAATCCTTCAAAATTGTCTTTTGATCTTGTGTAAGAGTGTCTTCATTTTCTAGCTCATTATAACCTTTCTCTATAATATCCAAAACATCGTGTGCACCAACGAGAGCCTTCATCTTGATACTCCAATTGTCGTAGTTGTTGTTGTTGAGTGTTGGCACTTAGAAGGATGCCACATTATTTGTCATATCTCTAAATCTGGAACGAATTTGCAAAATCCAATCGCACGGATGGCTCCAGAATGCCAAAAAAAACTTTAAGATGGACTTAGTCACGAAAAGTCAAAGTTTGGTCAAAGGTCAAAGTCAATGGTTGAAATGTCAACAGTCAACGGTTCAGTCACTGGCTTGGCGGCTTGGTCAAATGGCTCAGTAAACAGCTTAGTCAAATGGCTCAGCAAACGGCTGGAAGGCTTGGTCAAACGGCTCAGTCAACAACATAACTCAGTCTGACTCAGCTCAACTCAGTATCTTGACTCAGATTAACTCAGTAAGTCAACTCAGTTATCTGGGCAACAAACTTTCGGCAGTGATTGGCGGCGCATCCGACGTTCGATTGGGCTGATTCTAGTGGCATTGGATTCGTCTTTCTGAGAGCTTTAATTTGATATCTTATATCCTATGTTTGGCTCTGATACCATTCTGTTAACACAAAAACTCACTTTGAAGAAGAATTTATTACAATAAAATACAACACTCTTTCTTCTACAACAAACTCTCAAAAACACTCACAAGCTTTGCTTCTTATTTTTTTTTACTACTTGATGATACAATGCAAAGAGGGAGGCAATATTTATGCTAATTCTAACTCAATACAAACTACATAAATATATCTAACTTTCACCTAACTTATGCCAAACTTACACCTAACAAACATAATAACCATACACATACAAGCACAATTTTCAAAATTTAACCAACCTTTGACTTGTAATTCATCATGTGAAAAATATTAGAAGGTTCTTTGAGCTGGGTTTCATTATTTGGATTGAGTTTTAATTAAACTTGGGTTTTTAAAACAAGTTTATATTTCAACATTTATGACCTTAGGAACAAGAAGGCTCACTAAGAAGCCCAACCCTACATGGCAATCCTTCCTCTCCTAGTGTGCCAAGCATGAATAGATGGCAAGGGGAGATAAGCAAGAGTTGTGCTTATTGTGAATTTGTCTCATAGCCTTCAAAGCATGGATAAGAAGGAAAGTTGTCTATCAATAGAATCAATCCCTTCTTTATAACATTCGCAAGAGTGAATATGCACAGTGTAGGGACCGAACTCAGAGGAAGAAAGTAGCCAATTCTCTTTTTAGCTAGTCTTCCTTTACCAATGGAGATTATAGGAGATAGAACAAGAATCACATGTATGTGTGCTACTCGTAGGCAAGTGAGGACAGACATAAGCTATAGAATAGGAGGAACTGACCTATCCATGCTCATATATCATAAAGGATAGATTTATCAGCTGTAAAACATAGGTTCATAAGATATAGTGTATAAGTTCATCACTTGTAAAGAATATATTTTATTCTTTTACTGGTATAATTGATGAATCTACAGTTTACAAATGATGAACTTACACCATATATTTGATAAATCTATAAGTAATATTTAATGATCATGTTACTTATAAGTAGTGAATGTGATTATTATAGAAACTATATTTGACAATAACCTTTTAATAAATCTACATCGATGAACCTACAATTTCTATTTAATGAACTTATAGCTTATTATATATGAATTTGCGTGACACTAAATCACAATGAATCAAATTTCTATAGTCTAATATCCAATTTTCTCTACACTTTAATATAATATTCTTTTTTAGACTATTGATTTTTGTTATTTATTCTCATGTTTTCTTTTTGAATGATATCTTGTACTTTTGCAATTGACAATCAAAAATATATAAATTAAATTTATTAAAGATAGATCAAAATAGAAAAAATAATAAATAAAATTAAGGGATAAATTCATATAAATTTGATTGTTTAGAAATTTATTTGATTAGTGCATATATATATATATATATATATATATATATATATATATATACAAAATAGAAATGGAAGAAAAGAGAAAATTAAGTATTAGATATTTATTTGAAATCTCAATAGTTTTGCATATTTAATTATTGCAAAACAAAAATTGAAACAATTAAAATAAATAAATAAAAAGAAATAAATAAGAAGCTTCTCAATATATATATATATATATATATATATATATATATATATATATATATATATATATATATATATATATATATATATATATATATATATATATATATTATATAAAGGAAATTAGGAGATTAAAAAAAGAAATCAGGAATCTAAGTGCACGTAAATTGGTGCGCTCGAAAACTCAAGCTCATGTTACAATATGGACATAGGTCTATAGTAGAATTTGCTCCAATGAGTGCTTATACGATGGACCCGAGTCCACGATGCATCGTGGACCAAGTCCACGTGATATATACCAAACACGTGTTTCAAAACAAGTATTATTTCTTGTTTTTCTTTCCTTTTCTTTTTCTATTTAGTTTATTATTTTTTTACCAGAATTATTTAATTCATTATTTAGTATCTAAAATAAACATGATTCAATAAAAATATTTACTTATTTATTTATGTGAAATTATTAGCTTGATACTTTTTTATGTTGAATTGACAATTTGACAAGATTAATAGGGTTATTGAATATCATCTTATATTTATTTAGGTAAATTATTTAATTCATCAAATAAAATTCTCTTTCTATAAATTTAATAATATATATATATATATATATATATATATATATATATATATATATATATATATATATATATATATATATATAATTATTTATTTTAATTAATTATAGAATAATATTTTTAATTTTTTATGATATGGAAATCTTGTTTTATATATATATATATATATATATATATATATATATATATATATATATATATATATATATATATATATATATATATATATATATATATATATATATATATATATATTATTTTTCTATTTGGATAATAGAAACTGATCTAACCAAGTTCATATATCATAGAAGATAAATTTATCAGCTATAAAGCATAAGTTTATAAGATATAGAATATAGGTTCATCACTTATAAATAATATATTTTATTTTCTTACTAGTATACTTGATAAATTTACAGTTCACAAATGATAAATTTACACTATATATTTGATTAACATATAAGTAATATGTAATGATTATGTTGCTTATAAGTGGTGAACATAATTATTATAGAAACTATATTTTACAGTAACCATTTAATGAATCTACACCGATGAACCTACAATTTTTATTTAATGAACTTATAGCTTATCATATATGAATTGGCATGACAATAAATCACAATGAATCAAATTTCTATAGTCTAATATCCAATTTTCTCTACACTTTAATATAATATTCTTTTTTAAACTATTGATTTTTGTTATTTATTCTCGGTTTTTTTTTTTTTGAATGATATCTTGTATTTTTGCAATTGATAATCAAAAATATATAAATTAAATTTATTGAAGATAGATCAAAATTGAAAAAATAATAAATAAAATTAACGGCAT
The DNA here is from genome assembly GCA_947687605.1 of Reutealis trisperma. Classification (NCBI taxonomy): domain Eukaryota; kingdom Viridiplantae; phylum Streptophyta; class Magnoliopsida; order Malpighiales; family Euphorbiaceae; genus Reutealis; species Reutealis trisperma. Next base: position 49,786 of record CANTUT010001277.1, on the reverse strand, counting down.
AAATTCATGTAAATTTGATTGTTTAGAAATTTATTGATTAACACACACAAATATATATATATATATATATATATATATATATATATATATATATATATATATATATATATATATATATATATTACAAAATTTATTTTAATTAGAAAAAGAAATGAAATAAAAGAGAAAATTAAGTATAGGTATTTATTTGAAATCTCAGTAGATTTGCATATTTAACTATTGTAGAAAGAAATTGAAACAATTAAAATAAATAAATAAAAGTGAACAAATAAGAAGCTTCGCAATATATATATACTTGGAAAAAAGGAAATTAAGAGATTTAAAAAAAAAAAAAAAAAAGAAACCAGGAATTTAAGTGCACGTAAATTGGTGCTCTTGAAAACCCAAGTTCATGTTGTAGCTTGGACCTAGGTTCACTGTAGAATTTTCCCCAACAGGGATGGGACGGATTGAGTGAAAATCTTCAGACTAAAGCTAATCATAGATTAAAGCTGAGACCTAAAAATAATTTGACATGATTTCACAAGCAATTACTTATTTTAATGAGTCTCCTATTAGAAATTTGACATGGTTTTACTCGAACTAAATGTATATAAATAATGAAATTCAGATAAATTATCATTTTAAATATTATTATTTCTGAAGCATAATATTGAATTTTATTTGAATTCGTTTATAAAATCATTTGAGTTCTAACACAGGAAACAATCCAAACAGAATTTTTTTTGTAAGTTTAAAGAATAACGATCCATTTTTCTCGGTTAAGATAACAAATGATAGGAAAATTTTAATATGCTCACTGCAGAGGACGTGCAACAACTTTTAAAAATTAGCATCAGACTGCACTTCGCCATTTAATCGCTAGCAAATCTTCATTTGCTTTTTTTTTTTTTTAGAAAGAAAAAACCACATAATAATCTGTTTCTTCTTCCTTGTAATTTGAAAACCTCAAGTAGAATCCAGTCTAGCAGCTTTGCTTCTGTACATAGTGAGCCCATTGAATTTTTCTGTATCAGTGTCAGATTAAGAATTAACCTAGGGGAAGTTACTATAAATAGGCTTAAAAATTAAAAAAAAAAAAACAAAAAAAAAGGCTTACAAATTTCTTGTACAATTTTTTTGGATCACTGAATTTAATAACATACTATATTCTCTCAAATTGCATTGTTGTCATCACTTGAATTGATGGCTATTGCCTAAATATTTGCAACTTTTCTTTGATTGGTGGTTTCTTAACCTACATATCATACCCTTGTTTAAGCTAGTTGATGGCTATGGCAATCTATATATCATACTTTTTCAGGTTATTTTTTTTGTATACAGACCCTTCGATTTGACAGTTGACTGTACTTTTAAGACTTATATACAATAGATCTAGGTTACTTGTACTGTTTAATTAATAATTAAAAACACCAAAAAGGATACCAACCATTAAATCCAGAGTTAGACAATACTATAACAAGAACCCTAATTAAACAGACTAAAGGTATTTACTGCTAAACTAATAAATCACCTAGGTTAATTATTTTTAGTCGTAAATATCTTTTTGGCACACTTAGTGGAACCCTGCTTAGAATAGGAGGATGTCTACTTATGGAATTAGGAACAACTAGAACAATCTAATCAACCAAGGCCAATATTTAAGGCTTAGAAGAACACCGTCAAGATGAAGTAAGGAATGAGTCTAGCATTCAAGCTTAATACAATGGTCACATAGATAAGGAACGCCTTCAAGAATAAGTCATTGAATCTGGGAGGCATACTGAGCCGTGACGTTTCTCCCAACGGAGAAAGGAATGCAAGAGATCTAGATTACAAACCAGCCGTTGGTACCATCAAGCCAATGGTTTTAAGCCAAGCTGATCAAATGGCTATAGTAGATGGAGTGTCTAGATCCAATAATGATCTTTACTTGGGAATGATTGACCGAAATGCTATAGAGATGAGGCCAATGGTCGATGAAAACCAAACTGTACAATGCTCAATTGATTAATCTTTGGACCACTTCATAATAGTCTTTACCCACTTTTCCAAACTCATTGAAGGGAAGAATGAGGATATGGCCAGGAGAAGGAATTTCGATGAGCATCTGAGAAGGAATATTCTTGCAAATCAAAGAAATAATGCTCTTGAACCTCATTATAAGGAGATAAACTTGTTGAGAAGAGCCGACCGAAAAGGTCACCATGACAATAGAGAATATGGATATCCTGGTCAAGCTTGTCAAGGTAATAACCCTCCACCTTATGATTTTTATGGGGTTGAAAATTGAAATGAGGACCACGGGGCATATGAACCTGAGGTTTGACAGAGGATGGAAAAGGTGTTGAACTAGTAGTAGGACAATTAGGTTTATGATGATTGAGATTAGGAACATGAAAGAGAAGACTACCATGCTAATCAGCCGATAGATAACAACCTAATAAGAGCCTTTGGAAGGATGGCAATTGATTTTAGGGAAAATACTTAACTTGTCTATAGAAAACCATATCCAAACTGGATAGACCGAATATATCCATTCCTAGAGGGTTCAAGATACCCAGATTTGTCATGCTCTTTAGAGAAGATAGTTCAAGCACTGTTGAGCATATCTCTAGGTTCACAACTCAGTGTGGAGAGGCTTCAGCTGAAGATTTCCCCAAACTTTGGCTATTTGGTAACTTTATTACTAAAATTGCTTTTACTTGGTATACTATCAAGAGTAGACTCCATAACTATTGGGAGACAAATTGAGGAAAAGTTCCATATAGAGTTCTACCGAACACCACCTGTGATTAAATTGGTCAATTTGGCAAGGGCTTACTAGATGCCTGGAGAATTCGGTTAAGAAATATGTGGCTCATTTCAGAAAAATGAAGGCTTACTATAATGCTAACATCTATGAGCAGGATTGATCTCAATTTTAGTGGCATTAACATTACCATTAGGTAGACATGGGCAAAGGATCGGTTCGAATTGTGAATCAGACCAAAACTAGCCTAGTCAAACTCAAAATCAAATTGTTCAACAATTTTAGTTCATGAACTAGACCTTGGAATCGAAGGTTTACAATCGTGAGGATGAAAAATAATTTAAACTTGACTAGACTGGATCGTGCGAATAGTCTGAACTGTATAAAAAAAAAAATTAAACATATTATGTGATATGTGTGTGTGTGAACCAGAGCTTTAAGAGAATTTTAAAAATATTATATATACGTGTGGTTTGGGTGTGGATTGCAAAAATATAAAATTATAAATACAATTTAAAAAAAAAAGTCCAAGCCCTTTTTTTAATTTATTGTTAAAATAATTAGTTAATATAAAAAAATTACAAATAACTGTTATTTATTGTAATTAACCAATTACAGTCTTAAATTATTTAATTAATATATTGTAAATTATATTTTTTTTATATATATTAAACCAAATATTTTCAAGTTAACTTAAAACTCAAAAGAATTTAGAATTTTAATAATACATTAATATTTAAATTTTTAAATAAAAAACAATTTAAACTTCACAATTCTTCATATTTATTTTTATAATTTTTTAAATTATTCGAACCAGAATCAGTAATCATATTTGAAGCAAAATCAAAACCGTATGAATCATAAATTAGAATCGAATAGTAGGATTTAAGGGTTAGTTAAGAATTTGATATTTAGGCATGTTGAAACCGGACAGGACCACATTAGAATCGGCGGTTCCAAACTATTGCCTATGTTTACTATTAGGGAATATTTTGAAGGCCATAGGTTCAAAGATTTTTACGACCTCTTAGACCAAGTCAATAGGTATGAGAGGTTACTAAAGGAAAAAAATCAGAGATAGTCTTCTTCAAAGGGAGTGTACTACTAAGATCTCATAGAGGTATCCAATGTCCAAAAGGATAAAGACTCTAACTCCAAAGAAGAGGCATACTTAACCAAACTTAAATATGGAAACTCATATGAATGTTTGGCCCTTAACAAACTCTCTACCATTAAGGAAAAGCCTACCAAGTCAAACAAGATAGCAAATATTCGTTTGATTTGACTAAGGGCCATAAGATCTTTGATTGTCTATTAAAAAATAATCAAATTACCTTATCAGCTGGACATATAATACCTTGAAAGATATGAGGATTAAGCTAAGAAGGACTACTACAAGTGGCACAACTCATTAAAATATAGTATAAATAATTGTATCATTTTTTCATAAATGTGATTCAGAAACAACATGTGAAGGGAGATTAGCCTTCCCGAACAAAGGAAAGGCCATTATAGTGGAGATCCACCTTTTTCCCAAGGGATAAGGGTAGCAACAACATGATTGAGATTAATATTGTTAGCATAAAGATACTAGGATATGGGCACAAGCAACAAAATCTAGTAGTTAGGCCAAGGGAAAAGATGGGTCTCAAAGACAAGGCAAAAGGAAAAAGAATGATAGAGGAAAAGAAGGCTGAATAAGAAAAAGTTTGGCCCATCAATGAAAAGCACAAACACCCCACCCTAAGCCTCTAATAAAGTCAAAGGCTTGCTTGGTTTATCCCTTATGCACGTCTGAGTTTAAGGTAGTCCCAAAGAGGAAAGAGCTCGAGCCTCAACATCAGAAAGAAACCCTCAAAATCCTCTGAGAATGAGAGAATGGAGGCATGTGGTTGCTGAGGGCTCAAGTAGAATTCAAGACTAAGGAAGAGAATAAAGAAAGACTGAGCAAGTTCGAGAAAGGGTTCAAAATTGCTTTAGAAGAAAGGACCATTCTGGCACTATCGACTCTGATAAGCGGCCCATGACTTTCAAACTTAAGCCTCAGAATGTGGAAGAGTGGGAGAGGCATGCACCTTCAAGACAAAGTGTCTTTAACAGGCTTGGTCCTGGGCAAAAAAGCAAGCAAATTCTAACCAAGATGCAAAAAAGGAGGCTTCAGAGGTAGCAATAAGCTAAATGGGCTGAGCTAGTAGCAAAGAGAGGTGAGAATTCGACCTCCCAATCAATAGAGTACAAAGTTCAAGGCCAAATTAAGTAGAAAGTCGAAGAAGTAGAGGTTTGGCCTCAACAGGATAATGAGAAAAGATTAGTGCTTTAGGCAAAACTATACCAAATTAATTCTAACTCTAATCCTTATCAAATAAAAGAAACAAGCTCAGCTTGAAAGTGAAGGAAGGTTTGGGTTCCCAAACAGCCCTAGCTTAATATGAAAATGGGGCAGAAGACTATAAAGGAGGAAGCAATGGCTAAGGAGCAAACACTCAAGACCAAGGAAGAAGTTGGCTTGAGTTCTTTATATGCTCGAGGTAATATTAACATGGTCACTCTATTACCCAGTGATTTTCTCCCAAAACTTGGCTAGCAAGCTAACTTAGATGGTGATATCCTAGAAGCTGAACCAAACAAGATGGTGAAGTTCGACAATCTATCATACTTGAAAATCCTCCACTCTCATTAACCAACCACATTCAGCCTCTCTACATGAAGGCTAAGATAAATGGTATTCCCATCAATAGAGTGTTGATTGTAAAACTAGGGCTGTGCACGAAACTCAAAAATACCGAACTGTATCAAAAATCCAAACCAAAAATATCTATTGATCATTTGACTTTCTTCGAACCGAACCTTCTTGAATTTTTTTTTTTTTTTTTTGTATAGTTCTGGAGATTATTAATTATCCGTTCTAAGAACCGTGCCATATCATATCGAGCTATCTTGAACTAAAGAACCAAAACTAGAACCATATATATATATATATATATATATATATATATATATATATATATATATATATATATATACATACATACATACACACACACACTTTGATATTAAATTAGCAACATATATTTTAAGGAAATTCAATAGTGTATAAGTAAAATTTATTTTTTATTAATTATAAAATTTCATTTTCAAATTATTTATTACATTGCAACTTTATAAGTGTAAGTTAAACTTTGAAAAGAAAATTAATAATTTGTACAATCCTAATATTAATAATATGTCATGGATAAAATCCAAAAAAAAAATTAATTAGTTTATCCTATGAGAAATTTTTTAATTTTGGGCAATAATAAAATAATATCCATTTGATTATATAACTTTCAAATAATGATAATTCCATCTATTTCTTTAATTGGTCAATATAATTAATTAAGTTAATCATTAAGTAATGCAATGATCTTATGTACAAATTTGATGTTATTTTTTTAATGGATTTAAATTTGTAATCTCACAATTCAAAAACTTAAGACCATTATATAATTAATTTATTATTGAGATATATAATCTCATTGGTGATAATGTTAAATTTATAGTATCATATATTATAGTTTATTTTCTATCAATTTTAAGCATTAATTTTTATAATTTTAATAATAAATAAGGTAAAAATATAATAAAAATTTTAAGAAATTTTAAGATATTACAAATTAGTTTAAGATGAAAATACATATATTTTAATTATTTGAAAAAACTTTCTAGATCTTCGTTTCATCTCGTTTCATACCGAACCATCCTATTAAATCTAAATCTTTGTACCAAACTGTCCCCAAAAATTGGAATGGTTCAGTACGAAAATTATTATATCATGTATGGTTTCGAAGATTCAATTTTAGAAATCTTTGAAACTTGTTTGATTCCAGAGATTTTCTAATCCCTAAATTCCCTTGAATTGTGTTCACCCCCATTGGTGGATAACAGAGCAGTGTTAATATCATGCCTTTGCAACTACTCATGAAGCTTGGCCTTAGCAAAGATGATCTGGAGAAGGCCGACGTATCAATGACCAACTTTGTCGGGGGAAAAATTACCAGAAGGATTCATAACTATTCAAATGAAGATCAGTCGTGAAATTTGACCTAAAGGAATGTATGCAATAGATGTGAAGAGAAATTATAACATCCTTTTAGGCCGAGATTGGGTCCATTGTAATAGGTGCATCCCTTCCTCTATGCACCAAAATTTAATTCTATTCAGGGAAGGGTAGACAAAGGTAGTCCATATAGAGAGTTACCCATTCAAGGAGGAAGTACACATTACTGATGCCTTATATTATGAACCTCAAACTCGAGTCACAGAGATTGAAGTTTTTCAGGATGAAAGATATAGAAGGAAGCAGCCCGAGGTTACCTCTTTGGATGAATTCAAAAGCTTGGTTGATCAAATGCTCCAGTACACCACCGTTCAACTCAATAACCGAGCATCTTCTTCAAATGGATTAATTATGGTTATGTCCAAATGCAAAAAGAAGTTTTAAAGAAGATAATGGGCTTGTTTCATGATTATAGTGTGGTCATGGCCGATTGCATCTATAAAGATGATGACCAAGATCCTTTCGACCAATTGCAACTGAAAGACCTCAAGTTGGCATCTCATAAACTTCAAGATGAGCTAACCAAGCTATAAGATCCTTTGAAAAAAGTGAATTTGGGGATGGAGTCCGACCCAAGGCCAACATTCATCAGTGTAAAGTTGAATGCCAAGTTTGAGAATAAATTGATTGTCTTATTGAAAGAATATAAGGATTGTTTTGCTTGAAGTTACAATACATGCCAAGGTTAGACCGATCTCTAATAGAACATCGGTTGCCAATAAAGTCAAGGTACAAGATGTTCAAACAACCTATGAAGAGAATGTCAAAAGAAGTCAAAGAGCTAGTGTGGGAAGAGATCAAAAGACTTTTAGGTGCAGGGTTCATTAGAACGGCTATATATGTGGAGTGGTTGTCTAACATCATCTTAGTGATGAAAAAGAATGGCAAGCTTAGAATCTGTGTAGATTTGAAAAACCTTAACACAATTATAGATTTTAAAAACCTCAGCACATTTATACTAAAGGACAAGCTCCTTAGTGAAATATTATAGGCTCTCTAAACTACTCTGAAGACGGCCACAAGGGCAACCCCATACAAGCTAGTTTATAGGCATAGTGCCAACTAAGCTCATTATGAAATCCCTCAGGTGAATGTACCAAGATGAGATGATGGCTAATCAATACACTCAAGCTATGCTAAAAGGACTAGATGACTTGGACTATGATCTTTTGGCAGCATTACACTGAATCCAAGCTCAAAAAAAGAGAATTGAATGAGCATACAATAAGAGGGTTCGGTCAAAAGAATTCAAAATTGGTGATTTGGTTTGGAAAGCTATTTTACCGATTGGGTCAAAGACGCCTAAGCTAGTTAAGTGGTCCCCGAGCTAGGAAGGTCATTTTATGGTCAAAGAAATTAAAAGAAATGGAGCTTATTGGCTTTCTCATCAAGATGGTGAACTACATGATCGGTCTATTAATGGGAAATTTCTAAAGCCATATGGACCATCTCTTTGGAATGGATTGGACTAATCTCTTTTTGAACAAAAATGATGTAAATTAGCTCATGTGTGTAAAATCAGCTTGAATAATGGCTGATCTTTTTCTAATAAAAGTTGCATTTATAATAATGACATATATATTTAATTTGATTATTTTGTGTATGATAATGGAACACATAAGTACCTAAAAAGGTAAAATGCATGATGGAATAAGATTAGACTTATGGCTGCACTGAAAATTAAAAAGTAAAAAATCATCCAAAAGATCGACCTTATGGCCACATTTGTACATACAAAAAATTGTTCAAAAAATCAGCCTTGTGATCATTACAAAATCAAGATTGTTTAAGGCTCAATGGTCAAGTCAAAGGAAGAGGAAAAATCAATAATAGAATAATCAATTTCATTGCACGGACCCTCAGCTACTCGAGCCATTGGTGTTAAGGCTTCAATTTGATCTAAACAGCTTTTCATATTGAGAGTAGCTACCTTTAGGTCAACTTCAGATTTCTATATGAAAGAAGAATTCTTCTACCTCTTATTCTCAAGCTTGATCGCCTGGTTCTTTAGCTATCTAAGCTGCTCTTGGGGTTCTAAATCTTTAAGGAGAGTTATTAACAATGTTCATCCAAAGATTTATTTTCTCAGTTAGCTTGGGAACTCGAAGCTCTCAGATCATCAATTTGCCTTTTTCATATCAGAAGAATGGACTTGAGTTTTCTACAATTGGTCTATTGCTTTATCAGCCTCCTGATAATATTGTGACTTGTCTAGTGACTCGAGTAAGTTGTTATAATGATCCCTGTCACCAACCATGAGATGACCTTTTGAGCCTAACTAGTGGATATAATCTAGAGATTCTCGAAGCATCTTTATTACCTCATCATCTAGAAGAATGTAGGAGTCAAAGTTTTTAAAAGAAGAGACGCGCTAAATATGTTTCTTTATCTCTTCAACTCGAGTTGGAGTTGGTTCAAGTAAGGACTCCTCAAGGATAGTTTCTTCATTTGTAGAAGGCTCAACTGGGTAACTAAATCGATTATAAAATTAGCAAAAAAAGTCCTTGTCGTCACCCCATTCATATCTCAGTAAATCATAAGACTAAGTAAAGGTAAGATAGTAAGGAATTCTACAATAGAATGTCATTAAGCATAATATTTCGGTGACAATTTTTTCAGTAACACCATCATCATCAAGCAAAGTGGGAATTTTCGTTACATGTTCCTCCATTTCCATATGCTCGATTTTGAGTATTTGCTTAGAGGAGATTTGTGCTCATTTTATCTAAATTTAAAGCTGTTCCTTATTGATCAAGGTCAATAACACTCGCTCGATGACACCTTTCTTAGCTTGAGAGAACAGACCTTTGCTATTAATAGAAGCTGAGGATGCATATAGAGAAGGGATGGTTCCTTTTGGGGAAGGCATTTTTATAGTGTACCTTGGCAACGGCGTTAGTAGCCGCAGAAAAGAATCTAACATAAGAAAAGATAATGGGTAGGTGAATTAGTAAAGGCCGAATGATGAATAGGAACTTACTTTGAACTTGAATCTTTTGAGAGGAGGTACATTGGTAAAAAACACAAGCAGCTCACTAGGAGGATCAGTTATGGCTTTAGAAATTGCATATGCAAGCAAGTAAAGATCGATTAGTATAAAGTACTTGGCTAACACATTACACAAAAAAGAAATGAAACCTAGCAAACTAAAGATTGCTCATTCAATAGCTTAGGCCAAAACTAATTGGTATTACTCAGTCAGTCACCATGATAAGAACCAGTCCAAGTAATGCGATTTTTTCACCTTCTTTCAACTTAGCTCAAAGGAACCACAACTACACCAAAGGGAGCATTGGGGATTCTAGGCCATCTAATGCAAGGAGCTACAATTTCGATCCAACCTGTACAAACAATGGCCTCTTTGCCTATATCTCGCCTATCCTAAAGAAGCCTCTCTTGGTCAGAATTTCTTGCCTTAGTTTGGCAATTTTTTCTCTTTTTATTAGCCTCAACCTGGATATCAGCCTATATGGCATTTATTCATTGAAATATCTTGTTCAACTGTATATAATTATACTTAATACCACAAAATTTTTCAAAAGAAAGGATCTTACAAATATGCATACCTTTAGTTTTGGCCGATCCGAAGCCCTGCAACACATGAGAGGAATCAGTGTCAGATGGAATAGTTTTAGAAGTAGTAAAGTCTTCTCTAGCCTAAGCCAAATCAACTGGTTCAGCGATATATTTTCTCACAAAATCAATTGCCAACCTATAAAGAGGTTTGTACAATCAAGCAAAATATCCAAGTCCTCAACCTCGAACTCGGCCATTCTCATTTCATAAAGTTATTAATCTCAATAATTAGGTATGTAGAAACAAGTGGCCGAGTTGCATGACCATTGTTAGCTGAGAAGACAATGGGAAAAGGCATTCCTTGAGTTAAACCGAGCTGCCTAGCACAGATGTTGGGATAGTACACTTTCACTCCATATTTATTATCAAGAATTGTGCTGAAGTGCAAGTCCTGAGCATGCAATACACCAATCTAAGATTTGGCCTACTCTTTTAGAATTGGTGTATTTCTAAGTGCAATGTTCTCAGATTTGAATTTCTCTATTCTGGAGTAGAAGAAAATAAAAACATGCTTGAATTATAGGTTCTCAAAAGATAATTCCTGAACCCAATGACCATAATTTGGAATTTTTCCTGAAGGAGGTTTTGGTGTGCTCAGAGTTAATTTAGGAAAATATGCAAGGAGTCATAATTGCACCATATACAAAGGGCCACAAATAGCACCAAAGGACTGGGGCTCCCCTTCACAAAGGAAAGTATGAATGCTTCCGTATCTATGGGCTAGGATGTATGGACCAAGAACAACCCTTCGGCATGAAGCAAGAGCCAACGTAATTTTTAGATGCTCCTTAGCCACTTTAACAAAAGTTGTACAAAAGATAAATTTGCATAGCCAATAAAGGATAAAAGGGGTGTGTTCTTCATAAAAAAGTTCTAGATCATCAATTCGATTGTTGGTCAAGAAGTTACTATTGTTACAAGTTGTTTTACCGAAGTTAATATTAAGGTTTTCCATCTCAACCTCAAGGGTAACATCTATCATTTCTCCAGTAAGAGGAATACTGAAAAGGGCAACTAGGTTAAACAAAGTTATTGACATGGGGCCGAATTGAAAGGCGAAGATGCTACCTTTAGCCGACCAACAAAAGTAAGGCAGGGTATAACAAATGTTTCTGTAAGCCAATGTTGATTAATGAGAATTCTAATAATCTTGGATGCTTAAAGATTCTCGTGGTTTATAAAAGAAAGTTTTGAGTTGGTTATACCAAGAGAAATATTCCTCAGGAATGGTTAGCTAAGATCAAAAAGCTTTCTCATAGACCCATGAATGCAAGAATTATTTAAAGAAAACCTAAGAGGTGTACTTTTGCTAGTAAGGAATTTTTCAAAAGATGACTTGAGTGCGGTCAAGATTGGTCCTATGGTTAAATTAGAGGGAGAACTGTTAAGTACCTTGAGGGAGACAAGCTCAATGGATTCTATCATAGTGTTGTAGGTTTGTTGGGGTTTGTTAGTGGAAATTTCCTTTCCTTTTGTTTTTGTGATCTTATCCGAGCGAATAGATGTAAAGGCCGAATTACACAAAATAAAAAGTTAGACTTTTAAAGATCAATATATATATATATGTGTGTGTGTGTGTGTGTGTGTATGGGCGCGCATCTATATATATGTGTGTGTGTGTGTACTTACTTGAAACTTCTTATGAAGGATCTTGAATTGAAGAACACTTGAATATTTGAAGATCCTCAAGTTGAATCAAAGAATTTTTACCAAGGAAGCTTTTGATATGAGGTAAAATGAAAGATAACTATTTCCTATTTATAAATGTCATAGCTTATAATTTTGGTGGGCGAAAGCCAAAAAGACATTACAGTTCGACTGCCATCATAAATGAGGCATGGAATATAACGCATCGTTATTTTGTGCTTCCTGTTGCGCGATTTCTGCAAGTGCACAGATCGTTTACAAGTAATAAAATGATGAGTGAGTATCGTTCCCACGAGGAAGGGTTTGTCAAGTACCAATTTTTAATATTACTCTATTATTTAGAAAATCAATTATGAAATTTATAATGAAATTAAAGTAAATAAATAATGATAAATATGAAAATAAGATTAAAGGTCTAGGATTTAGAATTCATCAATTGATCACATATGATTTCTTTATAATCTTTAGACGGATTATTTTTATTGGAATTAATGATTAGATTTCCCTAAATTATATGATGTTCTCTCTCAAGATACAATATGTGTGTTTATATTAACCTTACGTCTACTCTCGTGATCATAAGCAATTAACACAAACCCATTAAGTTTTATGGAAATCCTTTTAAAAATCACAAAGGAGTATTCTTATCTCTAAGCAATACATTCCCTAAGTTAATTATCCTAATGAACTAATATTGTGCTTCCACTCTCGCTACTTCACACAATATCTTAAAATCATGCAATTAATAGCCAGTTAATTACAAGCATTAAATTCTAAGATAAAAGATTAATTCCAACAATCAAATCCAATCAATTAAATATAAATAATCATATGCAAATTAAAAGATTACATCTAAATCCTAGAAAAATAAATTAGCTATTCATAATTAAAAGAGAAGAAATAATTAAATTAACAATAAACATAATAAACATAATAATAACTTATAATTAAATTCAAGAATAAAGTTTAGAGAGAACTTGTTTTGAGATACAATCTTTGATGAACTCAAGCTTCCAAAAACTCCTCCTCTTGATCAAAATAAAAAATAAAACTAATCTACTCTAAGAAAACATATGAAAATCTCTCTACATTTTTTTTTTTATGGATTTTCTTTTGATGCCATTTCCCTTTACCAAGCATGGTATTTATAAACATGTTTGGTGGAAGAATTCAAGTTCCATTAAAATTCTTACATCAAAAATTCAACATTGATGGTTAGGTTGGCCACCAACCATTGAATTCCTTCATCAATATTCAAAAATAGTTAGGTTGGCTATCAACCATTGAATTTTGGCCACTAACCATTGAATTCCTTTATCAATATTCAAAAATAGTTAGGTTGGCTACCAACCATTGAATTTTGGCCACCAACCATTGAATTTCTTTATCAATATTCAAAAATGGTTAGGTTGGCTACCAACCATTGAATTTTGGCCACCAACCATTGAATTTATTTCTCATAGATTGAAAACTTGAATCATTGCTTGCTTCATTATTTTTACTGCATCATTTTGATCTACAAAAATAAAATAAAAATACTTAAAATATATTATAATTTATTTATAAATTGTAAAACTATTTATTTCTAAAAATAAGTAATAATATTATTGCATTCTCGAGAATTGAGCTAAAATTTAAGTTTAAACAATTAAAATAACTCTAAAAATATAGAGTTATCACACTCCTAAACTTAAGTTTTTGCTTGTCCTCAAGCAAAAGAAAATTCAAAACCTAAACTAGTCCACTTTCGTAGGAAATTACGATTGCATTTAGCGTATGCAACAAGCCTTTAAACCCCTAGGTGTCCCGTAGAGGACGAGTTATAGTCTCGTGAGGGCTTCCAATGGTGATACCCACAAACACCTTTAAAACTCTAATTTTTCAACTATTTATTTCAAAGATAAATAAAATATCACAAAAAAGAAATTTAATCCTCACGTGCTTATGTTGAAATTTTTTTTTTTTTTTAAAAGGTCTCAAGAAATTAATATTTACAAACAACATATCAATAGTATTGCAAGTCAAGCTTCTATCTCAGGTTCAAAATAATCCTCATCTTAATTATGCCTTGAATAACTATACATTAAATCAACTGCAAAGAAATTGTTGCACTTCAGATAGGCATATACACACTGATATCTTTAAATGCCTCTATCAAAAGATATAAAATAGATGTGCAAATCTCATAAGCATGTTAATGCAAACAATCTCCACTAATGGAATTCACAAATCAAGAGAGATCAATAGGTCTTAACTAGGCTTGTAATGGGGCTAACACAAAGCCTTTTGGCTGAACAAAGAAAAGGCTAAATGAACAAAAGTAAGATAATTATACCAAGTTTACAAAAGAAAATTAATAGCTCAAATAAAAGGATTATGTTAATGAAGGATCCCTTCCATCTTAAGCATCATTCTTCTTCAATGTTTTCTTCTTTTAAGCCCCCTTCTTCTTTTTCTATTTTTTTTCTTTTTATTTTTTATTTTTTATTTTTTATTTTTTGCCAACAACATGATTCTAAAGATAAGCAAGAATACTAACTTTTATTTTATTCAATTTTCTTGCTTTCCCCCAAACTTATTTTAAGCAGAAGGTGATCTAATGAATAATACTCTCAGTTATTAGCGATCCTTAATTTTTTTTTTTTTTTAAACTTCAATAATTCCCTTTTCTTTATTAGAATGTAAACTTGACAAAATTATCTCACAAATAGGGTAAAGGATAACAATTAAGGTTACTTAACAAAGAAAGAAAGCTAAAATTAACAAGGCACAAAGGGGTAAACTAGGAAAAAAAATTAAAATAAGGGTGGATATAAGTAATAGGCTAAACAAACAATGCCTAAATCATATCTTTCTTTCAAAATGAATTCAAAATTTTGCCTCAAATGTTTGCAAAAACATGTTCTAAGATAGGTGAGGCAAATGAAGATAAAAAATTATGTAGAAGCCCTCTCTAAGTAAGCATACACAAATTCAATGCAATCAATATAATGCAAAGCAAAACAAAACATAATCTTAATAAAAGTTAATTTTACCCCAAAATAGTTGTTTGACCTGAAATACTTTAATAAATTGTCTATAAATACTAATTATAATCAATCATTGGCCTTTTATCAAATTATTTAATATAAACATATTTTATCAAAAAAAAATTTAATTTATTCATCAAAACACAAAAGAAATGACTGAAAATAAAAAATAAAAAAAAAAACAAACTAAACCTCCTCCAAACTTGCAATGGACATTGTCCTCAATGTCAAAGAAACAAACCAAAAGAAAGAAAATACTCCCTCTTGTAGAAAAGTGGATTCCAAATTATAAGCAGGATATGCATTTCACTTCCTTGCTTCCTGTAAAACATCTTGAAACAACACTAAAAGCAAGCATGAGAAATTAATCACACAAAAAGAAAATATCAATTTTTTATTTTTTTTTATTTTTATTTTATTTTTAATTTTTTATTTTGGAAACTAAAAAAAAAGAAAGAAGGAAAAAAATACAGATGCGTATCAAGAGCACAAAAGGTATTCTTTACTCAGCCATCTTATATGAATAACTCTTGAGTTAGTTAGTTAGTTAGCTAGATAGTTAGTTTTTTTTTTTTTTTTTTTGAAAAGGAAAATCACATAAATTTAAGATGCGTATCAAGAGTACAAAAGTAACTCTTTACTCAGCCATCTTACATTTAGTGAATCAAACCTAAATCTTCGCTTGATCAGGTGTAACAAAAAAACACACACACAAAATAAAAAAAAATGCGATAAAAAAAAACTACAAGAGTTAGGGAAGTTATAACCGGAGATTCAGATCTAGTCCTCGCTTTTTACTACTACTGGCCCTAGGGTGCCAAACTACCTGTGCCATCAATGGATCAGGTTCAGATTTAAAGTTTTGCAGTTGATCAATCAATTGATCAATAGTTGAAGCAGAGACTAAGATGCATCGACTCGCTGGTGTCATAAAACCCTGTTCCACAACATGATCAAGAAAAGATAACAAACCATTATAAAAACCATCAACATTAAGTAATCCCAATGGCTTCTGAAGAACAGTTAATTGTGTCCAAGATGCAATAGTGAAAATATCTTCAAATGTTTCTAAACCACTAGGTAATGCGATAAAAGCATCAGCATTGAGATTCATGTATGCCATTCGTTCGTACATGCTATTGACCTGTAACTCATTACCTATAGTTCCACCAATGATTTGTTTATTTCGAGCCAAAACCTTTAGAACTACTCCTAAGACTTTTCTACCTCTAATATATGCAGAACTTGCGACACAACCCCTTAACCCTAAACTACCTCCCTCAAACACCAAATCAATTTTTCGTTCAGCTAAAATCCTATCAAGTTCATTAGCTGCTATCAAGTACTCTCTTTTCTTGCCAGAGTTTGGACTACAAAAGACACAAATAGTTTTGAATTTACGTGTTGAGGATTCTGCCATTTTCTCTCACAAATCTCTCGAAATGGTTGTGTGCATATTGACAATAATGAATGTGCATATAAAGAAATTAGAAGAGTAAAAGAACAATTCAATGGGATAAAATAATTATTGATAGAAAAAGTATAAAAACAAAAATGATAATAAAAATAAAAATAATCAATGATGTGTGTACAAATGTCAAAAGAAATATTTGAAAAACTAAAAAGAAACAAACATTGAAAGACTAAAAAGCTAACGAAAGTAGAAAAATCTGCAGCATGTGTACAAAAGTCAAAAAGAAAATATTGAAAAGCTAAAAATAGACATTGAAAGACTAAAAAGTTATCGACAATAGAAAAATTTGCAGGAAAATAAAACCTAGATGCTAAAAAGTCAAAAAAATACTGCAAGATGTAGAAAAAATAATGCATTAAAAAATAAAAAAGTTAGTGATACACCTAATTATAAACAGTAGTTGTGATTTTGGCTCACATCTTCCTCTGGTTTTACGTCCAGTAACGGCTTACACGCCTTCTATGAGTCGAGGATAGGCTTCCCATCCAGTTTTCTTATTAACTGGCAAACAGAATCTTTTAACGTCATATTCCCTAAACTGTAACGCTGCTTCTCTTCTTTGAATAATTCCCATAAATCTAAAAGAGTGCGTTGAACTTGTCCATAAGGATGCGTCTCAAGAGTCTGTAGGATATTATCCATAGACTCCTTACTCAGTCCATCCTTTATGAATTTAATTTTGTCTTCTCGATTTATGGATGCAAATCCAATATTCCTACAGCGTGTGTTGCAATTCCATCTTGCACACTTGTAGCAGACTCTCATTCTCTTAGCTCTTCTCTTCTTTGAGTAAGAACTTCTCCCCTTACCTGGCAAACATTTAATAAATGAGTCATCAAGCTCACCTGCCAATCGTACTTTGGCTTCTATGATCCAACGAATATCCTCAGAAAGATTCAGACGCCTAAATGCCTTCATTCTTTCCAATTTGCGTTCATCAATTTTCCTGAGTACATCTTGGGGAAGAGTTGGAAATCTGTTTTTTAGTGCTGCAAGAGATGCTTCCATATCTAATTAACTTAGCTAAGAAAATGAAAGAGAAAATTTAAAATGAAACAACTAAACAGAAATAAAAGAAACCTAGTAAAGAGAAAACTTGGGTTTCCTCCTAATAATCTTTTTAATAACTTACAAACAACACTAAAGCAAAAATAAAATGAAACAAATAAAAGAACAAAAGAAATTAAAAAGAAGTAAAAAGTTAGAAATTTGGGTTGCCTCCCAAAAGCGCTTAATTTATAGTCTTTAGCTTGACTATAGCTAGATCTTCATCAAAGAGGATAATACACAAAGTATATCATCTCGATAATTGTGGAAAGATGGACTTTTGCCAATTTTAATGAGTCAAGCCAACTTGATTTGAACCTGCATGAAAAAAGGTTAAGACTGAAATTATTTAATATTTTACAATTAGGTGCATAATTTCCAAAAGCTTTCAAACGAGCTCTTTTTCTTGCTTTGAATTTTCTCAAGAAATTGAGATAAGGTAGTGGTGTTGAATCAAGAGTTGGTGAGTGCTCAGTTGATGGTGGTGAATGTTTCTTCTTTTCTTTCAAGTCATCAAATTGATATTTTTTATGGTCTTGCATATTTGGTGTTGTTTTCACCAAACAAACTGAAAGAGTTTCCTTTGAGTTCTCTTTTTCAAATACCTCTTTAATTTTCCCAGTAATTTCAACTACTCCGCTGATATCATCCATAAGAGAAGAATATTTATTGGGCAAATTGATCTCAACTTCTTCCTTTTTTTCTTGCTTGCTTGAAGTATCTGCTTTATCAATCATCTCATCATCACTCAAAGAAATTGCCAAACATTGATCTGTAGAATATTCTTCAATTTGACTTGTTAGGTTACCATGGCCTTGAGCATCTAATGGACTAGTAAATTGTTCCATTTGTACATCAAAATTTATATTGTGGCTAGTCCATTGACTCATCCTATCTTCCAATCTTTCACATCGTTCATGAGTAGCATTTATGAATCTTTCCAATGCTGCTTCATAAGATGGTCTGTGCTCTTCAAATGGTGCATGATCTTGAAAATCATATTGATAAGGATACCATGAATTTTTACCTTGATTGCATTGATTTTCCCATGAAAAGCTCGAATAGTCACTCCATCCTGAGTTGTTTATGTTGAAATATGGATAATTCTCATACCTGTTATAATTTGGGAAAAATTGTACCTGCTCTGCATATTGGCACTCAGAATTTAAATAATTACCTCCACACATATCACAACTCAAACATGAATTAAATAAACTATTTGTATCAAGTTTATCAATTAAGTTAACCAATGCATCGATTTTAGCATTTAACTTACCAAAAGCATCCTCACCATACATGCTTGCTGCTCTATTTAGCATCACTCCTCCATTCCACCATTACAAGTTGTGGAAAGCCATCTTTTTTTTTTTTTTTTTGTTCTTTTTTTTTTTTTTATAAAAGTTAAAAAAAAACTGCAAAATTTTAAAAATATATATATATAAAAAAATCTAAAGTAATAGAGTATATCAACCTATTGATATTGTAAAAAATTGTCTTCTCCGGCAATGGCGCCAAAAACTTGTTACGCGATTTCTGCAAGTGCACAGATCGTTTACAAATAATAAAATGATGAGTGAGTATCGTTCCCACGAGGAAGAGTTTGTCAAGTACCAATTTTTAATATTACTCTATTATTTAGAAAATCAATTATGAGATTTATAATGAAATTAAAGTAAATAAATAATGATAAATATGAAAATAAGATTAAAGGTTTAGGATTTAGAATTCATCAATTGATCACATATGATTTCTTTATAATCTTTAGACGGATTATTTTTGCTGGAATTAATGATTAGATTTCCCTAAATTATATGATGTTCTCTCTCAAGATACAACATGTGTGTTTATATTAACCTTACGTCTACTCTCATGATCATAAGCAATTAACACAAACCCATTAAATTTTATGAAAATCCTTTTAAAAATCACAAAGGAGTATTCTTATCTCTAAGCAATACATTTCCTAAGTCAATTATCCTAATGAACTAATATTGTGCTTCCATTCCCGCTACTTCACACAATATCTTAAATCATACAATTAGTAGCCAGTTAATTACAAGCATTAAATTCTAAGATAAAAGATTAATTCCAACAATCAAATCCAATCAATTAAATATAAATAATCATATGCGAATCAAAAGATTACATCTAAATCCTAGAAAAATAAATTTAGCTATTCATAATTAAAAAAGAAGAAATAATTAAATTAACAATAAACATAATAATAACTTATAATTAAATTCAAGAATAGAGTTTAGAGAGAACTTGTTTTGAGATACAATCTTTGATGAACTCAAGCTTCCAAAAACTTCTCTTCTTGATCAAAATAAAAAATAAAACTAATCTACTCTAAGAAAACATATGAAAATCTCTCTACATATTTTTTTTTTATGGATTTTCTTTTGATGCCATTTCCCTTTACCAAGCATGGTATTTATAGACATGTTTGGTGGAAGAATTCAAGTTCCATTAAAATTATTACATCAAAAATTCAACATTGATGGTTAGGTTGGCCACCAACCATTGAATTCCTTCATCAATATTCAAAAATAGTTAGGTTGGCTACCAACCATTGAATTTTGGCCACCAACCATTGAATTTCTTTATCAATATTCAAAAATGGTTAGGTTGGCTACTAACCATTGAATTTTGGCCACTAACCATTGAATTTATTTCTCATAGATTGAAAACTTGAATCATTGCTTGCTTCATTATTTTTACTGCATCATTTTGATCTGCAAAAATAAAATAAAAATACTTAAAATATGTTATAATTTATTTATAAATTGTAAAACTATTTATTTCTAAAAATAAGTAATAATATTATTGCATTTTCGAGAATTAAGCTAAAATTTAAGTTTAAACAATTAAAATAACTTTAAAAATATAGAGTTATTACTTCCAATGTGTAGTGTACGAGAATTGTCTATTTAAATTCCTAAGGAATACTAAAATGGTGGAGAAGAAATATAAACAAGCGCGATGGTTCGGTGTCCATGGGTATTGGGACATTAACAGTCAAAAGTTCATCACCCACACGACAAGCTATGGTAAAGCTGAGCTTTGAGATTTGGCCGAACATTGTAGCTATTTACTTTGGTTCTGCATGCATAATAAAGTGCAATCCTTCGCATTTTTAAGATAAAAGGTTGCAGAAAGCATTGTTGATACCAACATAAAATTAAGCCCAACCAGTAAGGCCCAATTTATAATTGTAAGAGATAATTTAATTTTTTTACACTTGGAGGCCATTGAGTTTTTTTATAGGATTAGGAATTAACCTAGGGGAAGTCACTTAAGCTTATAAATTCCTCGTACAATTTTTCGAGATCACTCAATTAAATGGTAGATTCTCTCAAATTGCATTACTGTGATCACTCGAATTGACAGTGACTGTCCAGTTATTCAAATATTCACAACTTTTATTTGATTTATTCACAACTTTTCTTTGATTTATCGTTTCTTAACCTACATAACAGACCCTAATTCAAACAAGCTAGTTGATGACTTTGGCAGCCTATATCCTAAGCTTTTTCAAGTTATTTTTCTGTAGACCCCTAGATTTGGCAGTAGATATTTTTTGAAACCTATATACAATAGATCTAGATACTTTCACTTTTTAATTAATAATTAAAAACACCAAAAAGAGTACTAATCATTGAATCCAAAGCTAAATAATACTATAACAGGAACCCAATTAAACAATCTAAAGATATTTACTGCCAAACTAATTAATCAAACTAGGTTAATTATTTTTAGCCGTGAACAATTTCAAAAAGCTTTCATGAATCTGGCATTGAATTTGGTAACTGCAACATCAACAAAAGAACAAAAAACGTACAGCCAATAGCATGTCCAGAAACTGAACTTATATCGTTCAGCATGCTGCAAATTGTTTCGAGAACTTGAAGCCGTAAAGAAGTGGCAAATTTTGCTGCTTTGACTTGCATGATGAGCTACACCTCCCCAGAAGTAAGAACTTCAATTTCCCATACGGAAAGTGTAGAGAATGATAAAATAAAAATAAAAATAAAAAATGTCTGATTTATTATCTTTTAATGCAAATAATAAGAATATCATTGACAACATAATATTATGCTTTCCAACGACAATTTATAAATGAACCAAACATACTAGAAGCAATGTACCCAGAAAGCATGTTTTCCGATAGGTTTCCCAAGCATACATTTTTTACCAAACAAGGCCTATTAAACTCAATTATTCAACCCTTCAGTTTTTGAATCATGTGAAATGTCATGCATTATATCTACTCCCTCAACAGGTAGCTTGTAGCAGTTCCACGTGATCAACAAGAAAACTACAAATACAGTCGGCCAATATCATCAAGCATGACAATTTTTAAGGCAGAGAGAATTAGTATCATGCCCCAAAACTTCACTTGAAATTTTTACTGAATTATTACATGGGTGGACAACAGCACTAAATTCTTTTTTTTAATACAAAAATATGAAATTTTATATTGAAATATTATTTTCATAGTTGACCAACGGAAAATTAACAGCACTAAATTCTTAACATTATTAATATCAAAAGAAATTCTACATTGTGTATGAAAAAAATTGTAAAATAACCTTCAATAGTAGTAATCCATGATCTCAACTATGCTGGGAAAAAAAATCATCAAATGTAAATTACGAGCCTTTAGTTGTAACAATGATTAACCTCCCTCACAAGCTTATCCATAAATTGGCATTTCCTGTCAAATTCCCAGCCAGGATTGCTCTGCATTGGAAAATTTTGCAAGCGATTAAATTTTCCACCTCTTATCAGTATCACACCCTTAAAAAAAAAAAAAAAAAAAAATGCTTTATCATTTTGTAAACTTTATTAGGATTCGTCCAAATCAAACAAGATGCTAGATATCCAAACCCACAACAACCAAGTACGAACATAGGAACCAATATAAAGCACCCAGACTTGCAGTTACCAGATATTAAGTCCAACATAGGCCACATGCATTCTATAAAAACCTGCACTAACATTAGAGATATCCTTGGATTTTGAGGGATGCAACAAAAAGAAAACCCAGCTAAATTCCTTTTTATCCAACTTCAAAAATTTAAGATCTCTTCAACAATTTATCATGTTTGAATTCAACTCCCCTCTGCTAACAGGATCCAAGGTAGAGTTGCCTATATTTTTGCTCTGATCAGAAGCTTGCGCTTTCATCTTGGTGAAGGATATGCCTTCTACCAAACTTTCATAAATGAGCTGATAAAGCTGGATATGTACTATAACAGAAACTATATAAACATCTATGATACAGAATTGTAATCCAAAAGCACATAAAATCATGTCCATATAATTCCTGCATGTGCACTTTCCCATCAAAGAATGCCATCTCCGAGAAATGAAAAAGTAGCTAAAAATAAATGATCTTAAATCAAAATCGACAAACCTTTCAAATACCATCTGGTTACTTTTTTCCAATGTAACTTGAGAAGAAAAATTTTGGACACAGAACAAAAGGAAGTTTATTTTATTCATACTCAGAACTTATTTTATTCACACTCAGTACTCCTTAAGGAGGATAATAAGGACAGAGGGCCTTAGTATATCCTCTAACTTCCTTAACCCCGACACCATGTTCAACCCCGCAATATCAGCTTATTTTTTAAAAAAATATATTTTTTCAAAAGGTACAATGAATTATCAATCTGATGTAGTATAGGTTAGATACTAGAAATTCATCCAAGAGAAAAGAACAAAATAAAAATTCAATGCAGGATTTATTGAAACTCAGCATCAAATATACAAGAATACTAAAATAAATAGGTTTTGGCAGTTCTATTTGTAGGAAAACTAGTTGGAACTTAGATGTAGCAAAAGACAATAAAAAAACAAATAATAAGGGCTGCTTAAAAAAAAAAAAAAAAAAGAGAAGGAATTTTTTATTTTTTTTTTTACACTTTTGCAATTTTATCCTAAGCTTTTAACTTTATCGATTTTAATTAACTAATAGTTTGAATATTACCAAGTCAAAATTCAAAGAAAATATTATTATTTTGTTATTAATAAGTCAAACTGACCCTTAGACATATACCAAATTATCAATTTGGTCTTCAAATTTCAAATTTAGTTAATTGAGGTTGAGGTTGAGTCATTAGTTTGAGTAAAGATAGTTTATCAAATCCACAAAATTAAAGAATTTAATTGACTCTGATCAAAATTTAGGGATTAAATTTGACAATCTAGTATAAATTCAAGAATCAATTTGATAGAGAACTTAAGATAAAAGGTAAAATTCAAACTAAGTTTTTAAATAATAAAATAAATATTTTCTAATTCTAACCTAGGTAAAATTCAAACTAAATTTTTAAATAAAGGTATAGTTGACAAAATTAAAAACTCAAGGTAAAATTGCAAAAACACAAAATGGTTAAAGGTTTTTTAAATTAAGACATACCCTAGCATCATGCAAGTCTCCCCAAGAATTACTAACTACGATTCTTAGTTATTATGCAACAAAAGGACGTAACAAATATAATAGGGGTAGCATCTCACTGCATACAGCACTAGAGGCTCACAAAATTTTGCCCAAAATGATACCCAACACTTAACATCACAAACCTAAGGGGCAATTCACAGACCTAAGGGGCAATTCACTCAATTTTATAGTAGTCACTTAAGATCAATTTATTACTAGAAGGTCATTAAGTTTTGGGCAATTTCAGACAAATGCCTCACCAGATGGCTTGTGCAGTCTCCACTCTCCTCCACTAAATTTTTTAATCTAAAAAAATTAACTTGGACCATTGATTTCTACAACAGAGTACATGGGGTTCTCCATTTTCACTTCCACTACATATTCCTTCTTGATATAATTCAATCTTGGAGCCAATTTTTCAATCCTACACCAAAAAATAATAATAATAATAATAATCTTAAAACCCATATCCCAAAACCAAGAAATGCAGATTTGGATACTGAGGTAATTGTTCTATCTCCAAAAAAAAAATATTTTTTGGTCATCAATCAATTTGTGTGTGGAATTTGTAAAAGGGTTTTAAAAGGGATCCTTTAGAACCTGCGGCTTGAGGCAGAGTCAAGCAAAGGACTGAAAAAGTGAACTACGCATGTCATAAGCCAACTTGTGTTCACCTCAGTCCATATAAAGCTATATATATGGACGACCAACTAATTGGAAAGCTCACATGAAGAATTTGTGGGGCTAGAGAATATAAATACGATTGTATATGGGAATACCAAGGTGAAGCTTGATCAATTGCGCTAATGAAAAGAGTTCACATGAAGGGAAGAAATTTTTTATTAGAGGAATTTGATAGGGTTTTCCATTTTCACTACCGCTACATATTCCTCCTTGATATCTTTTTAAGTTTTGCCTATCACTCCAGAAATTCCAATCTTAGAGCCAATTTTTTAAATGTTACCCAAAAAATAAAAAAAAAGGAATTCTTTAACAAATCTTAAAACTGTATCCAAAACCAAGAAATGCATATCTGGATATTGAGGTGATTGTTCTATCTCCAAAAATCAATTTTGGTCATCCATCAATTTGTGCTTGGAATTTGTAAAAATGGTTTCAAATGGGATCCCTAGAACCCGCAGCTTCATCACCGAAACCATAATCTACAATGAATTGAGGTAGAGATCAAGCAAAGAATTGAAGAACAGAGCTATGTATGTCATGAGCCAACCTGTGTTCGCCACAATCCATATAAAGCTATATATGGGCGACCAACTCATGTTCAAAGAAATATGTAGTTCAATTTAATTGGAAAGCTCACTTGAAGAATTTGTGGAGCAAGATAAAAATGCAATTGTTTATGGGAATACCAAGGTGATTTGGGCTAATGGAAAGAGCTCGCATATAGGGAAGAAATTTTTTTTATAAGAGAGGAATTTGATAGGGTATACAAATGCATTTGTATTCTCTAGCTCCACAAATCTTCAAGTGAGCTTTGCAATTAAATCGAACCACATATATCTTTGAACATTAGTTGCTCGCCATATATAACTTTATATGGATTATACTGAACATAAGTTAGCTCATAACACACATAACTCTCTTATTCAATTCCTTGCTTGATCTCTGCCTCAATTTCATGGCAAATTATGGTTTCTATGATAAAGCTGCAGATTCTAGGGATCCCATTCGAAACCCTTTTACAATTCCAAGCACAAATTGATTGATGACCAAAATGATTTTTGGAGATAGAACAATCACCTCGGTATCCAGATCTGCATTTCTTGGTTTTGGGATATGGCTTTTAAGATTTGTTAAAGGATTTATTTATTTATATATTTATTTATTTATTTATTTTTTGCTGTGTAAGATTGAAGCTGGGGCCCTTTATGATAGATAAATAGGGTTAAATAGAATACAGGCCTACACTTAGATATTTTTAGACTAAAAAATTCAGTGGAATTGGCCACATAAGAGATACGGTTAGGCATTTACTGGAAATACCTTACTAGAACATGTATTAAGTTTGATGACCTTCTACTAATAAATTGATCTTAAGTGATTACTATAGAATTGTGTGTGTAGTTTAGTGACCACGGGTGCCAATTACCCTGAACCTAAGAAATACTCTATTTTTTATATGCACCAAGACTCAGTGGGCTTCCTACAATCACAACTAAAGCTTAGATACATTTCTAACTATGATTATGTCCATCAGGAGTCTTCAAGATGAAGGAAATGTTTGGTTCTACATAAGCAAAGGTATGATGTACCTAAAATTAACTACAGTAGAGACTACATTTTCCAGTTGCCTTCTTAGCATGTGATTGAATGTAATGGATGATCACATATTTACTCATCAAAATACAGTTGCAATGGCGATTACAAAGAGAGGTGACCAAATGACAAGTCTACCATATGAAAAATTTCCTAACTGTCAAGACAAGGTTCAAACTAATCGAGTGTTCTAATCAGATTCTCCATACTTGCTCTTCAGAACAAAATTAAAATGACAATTTTACCCTCTTCTGAAAAAATGTAGGTGATATCGACAATAAGAAAATTTCGACAAATATATGTAAATTTATCATCTTTTGTTTTTATAATCATACTGAATATAATCTATGTCGGTTAACATTTAAGTGTGACATTAGATTCATTATTTTATCATATTCCTATTTACATTATCGCATACCAGACATGATCCCAAGCGTTCTGCTATAGAGAAAGGCTGTTGGCTAGGCAACTATACATTCCAAAGAGCAAATTTAAAGTACATCATATCTTTTATGCTATAATGATCATAAATTACTCAAATTGGCCACAAACACGTTAAAGAATTTATTTGAACTATTCTATGTACCCACCAAATCTTAACTAAAATTCTAAAGGTTTCCACAAGATGCTGTTGCAATCACATCATATTCACACATCCCCTATTCTCACCAAAGTGAGTATGGATATGGTATCTATAGGATTTGTCTCAAGCTAGATGAGTAATACTAGCAAACATGTAATATTTGATTAATATAAATGATGAAAAACCATGCCTAAGATGTATATTTCTTTAAGACTTAGCATTATATGTTTTAGCAGTCTACTCTCTTTCACTTCAGCACAAATAAATAAATAAAAAAAAATGATATTGAAAGATGCGGAGAGCAAACAGTAACCTGAAGGGAAAGAACTGCACGATCAGCAAACTGCTTCACAGAAGCAGGTGCACTCACAGGAATAGTTTTAGCAACTCTTTCTAACTCTTCTTGCTGTTTCTTTGCCGTAACTCTATCAGGTCCACTGTAGTAATCAACAATCTCTTTCAATAGTGGCACATTCTTCATTGTTTCTTCAACAATCTCCTGGAAAAGTAAGAAGGTCAAAGACACATTGAAATAAGAAATGGTATACATTGCTTCTGCATTACACGATTTCCTAATTCACTGCCATTCCGGTTTTTTACCTAAAGAACATGTATAACAGGGAGCCTGCAAGCACATGGAAAAATTTGAATGCTGTGAACCATGCAAGAGTAGAAACTTACAACAATAATATACTAGTGATCAGAACAACATCTCACACGCCGCATAATGCCAAAATTAAGATTGCAGATTTCTTGAAACTCTTTTTTAAGAAACTCCTCTTACTCCTAACATTTCAACATTTATGGCACATATTATAAGCTTTGATTATATAAATCTCAACATTGATGCAGATACTAGAAACACAACCATATTCACATTGATATTGGCACACACGATCACCACAGCAATGAACTTATGAATGAAAAGTAACTGCAAGTACCTCCCACTCTTCATGACTTTGGATTCCTTCATATGCCATTATGAAAGGCTTCACCTTCTCCAGCATATCGCGGAGAGGCATAGGCAGCTTCTCATCAATATCTGGGTTTTGATCAAACTCTCCCATCAAGTACTCTGGTTCAAACTCAATCTGCAATCAAAAAAACAAAATACCAGCCAGTAATCACAAGTCCATTCATCAAAATAAGCATTCAATTTGTAAACAAAATCTGGATTTAAATTGGTCACTTCATAAGCAATTAGCAGGATATAGAAAGTCAGGCCAGATTATAAAATAAAGAATGATGATTAAGAAGTTCATATAATAGCATTAAGTTTTAACGTCAGGAAATGCAAGATGATAGAAGAGTTTTCTCCATCGTGTAAGATCCTCAAACCTACCACGACCACTATAAGTGGCCTATGTTTGTTCTCTTCCCTTGAGACAAATTCAAAACTATACCTTTCTTCCTTCTTATTTCTTCTGTTTTTGTTTCTCCCCAGTACTTCTAAAAACTATAGCACCACAGGAAGAGGAACTCATCAAATTATGAAGTTATGAACATTTTCATAATAATTTTAACAGAAAAGCTTTTGTTTTCCCCCTGAAAGACAACCAACTAAGCAGTTGAAAATCTTTCCATACAACTAGTACACAACATCAAATAACTCTCACCATGTAATTGGTATGCAAGGCATCCAAATAAGCGTCTTCCATAGGCGAAGGCAGTACTCTTCCGCTAATCTCTTCAAATCCTTCAATCAATTTGCTCATGTTCTCAACACCAACCTTTTCCGCCAACTTCTCCCCATCAGAATTGTTCCCCAAGAAGAGCCCAGTTGCAAACCCTTCCTCCGATTCTTCCCTTCCCCCTCTTTGCTCCCACCTCCTCCTTCCCCTACCCCTACCACCCCTACCCAAACCTCTGCCGCGCCCCAATCCATCTCTCCTTCCCTCACCCTCGCCCTGCGATAGGATAGACACCGCCCTCCTGACCGCCTCCTCACGGCTAAATTTGAGCTGGACTCGGTCCTTGGCCTGGTCACGTTCTTCTTCTCTGGAAGGGACAGTCTTTGGCTTGGCCCTGGGATGGACACGGATATGCCGGTTCTCTTCCTTTACTTGCGAACTAGGTGGTCCAGCCGGCTTATCCGGTTTCCCACGTCCCATGCCAGATAGTGAAGATTGTATCGTGGATGGTAGATTTGGCTTATCTAATTGAGTGAACTGTGCCTTCGGAGGGACTGAGTCGCGCTGTGACTCAGTGGGTCGATTGAGTCCAGGTTCTGTATTGGCACGGCCACTTCCGATGGCGGATTGAGAGGGCTTTAATGATGAAATGAAGGAGGAAAAGGCAGAGGGAATAGGTTTACCACGGCCATGACCGATTCCACTGGGTGGTAGCTCCGAAGAGTCAGATTTATAATCATCAGAGGCAGGCTTACCAGGGGCTCTTCCATTGAAATCGAACTGGCGGGGACCGGAGTCTGAGCCGCCACCACCGCGACCACGGCCGCGACCGGAGGAGCCCGAGGAAGATGAGAAGGGCGAAGATGAGAGAAAAAGGGCATGTTTGGTAGGGGGAATTGAGATTGGATTTAGGATTCGTTTTGGTACTGGATTTCCTTTCATTTCTCGCACACAAAACCCGAAAACAGGGTATTACGTTTTAGCCTTGTTCTCTAACTGGAAAATACCCTTTTTTGCGCATTTTGGCCATTTGAGCTAGGATTCGAATCCTAGTGTTCAAATATGTTTTTTTAAATCCAGACCAGCCTGATCGGTTCAACCGAGAATTATCCAAAGACCGCTATGAGTCACCTAGTAAAACCGGAAAGGTCTAGAATGGGAAAATACCTAATGATCTGGCTGAATATCTAGTGATCCGGACCAAATGGTCTGGATTTTTCATGTAAATCGGGTTCTTAGATTTTCCTTTTGCCAACTACCATTTTCGTGTCAAAAACGCAAAATAGTTCCTTTTGTGCCGAATTGGGCAGTACCCAATAGAATCTAAACTTTTTATAGATACTCAATTTCATATTTAAAACTAAATTTTTATTCAATTGTCTCCCTAAACGTAATGGGTACAAAAAAGCACGTTAGTAGATCATGTAAGATCACATGATCCTAAGAGGCGTTATATGGACCTATAAAATTAAAAATGGGACCCATTATATTTTTTAAAAAATATATATATATATTAAAATTTTGTTTTTAAATAATAAAACAACTAAAATTAAAAATTAAAAAAAAAATTTAACAACCAAGTTTGAAGATCCAAATACAATTACAGATTTCAAATTTCATATCTAATATTGAAATAAGAAAATTAGTTACCCAACCAAATCAAAATCAATAATGGTTTATTGATAGTTACAGCCGTAATATCTTCTGTAAGTCAGGAAAATTAATAAACCAATCTCCATCTGAATCGACAATTGTAATCATCCTGAGAAAATTGACACGTCGTTGAGCTCGGCTATAGAGATCTTGCCGTCTGTGAGATATCGCCCAAGTACCGGTTTAATCCGCTAAAAGAAATCAAAATATTCATTGGAATTTGAATACACGGTGGAATCATCGGATTCAGATTGATTGATTTGAAAAGAGTCGCCACTTTAATTTTTTTTTATTTGGAAAAAGATTAAGGAAAAACCCAATTTAATTCCAATTAATATCATTAGCTTCAAAACCAAATAGGATTCGGGGACTAGGTTTCCGGTTTATTTTAAGAAAATTAGTTTCGCAATTTTAATATAAAATAACTTAAAATAAATTTCATAAATAATTTACATAATGCATGAACAATTATATAATGCATGAATAAACAAATAAATAAACATTCATTCAATGTAATAAAGAAAATAAAGTAAAGGAATTAACTTTATAATTCAAAACCAAAATACATGATACTTCCTCTAGCCCTTATGGGTTTTAGAGAAATCACACATTCGCCAAAATAATTTCAAAGCAATTACTAAAGAAAAAAAATGAAAAAGATAGATAAAATTAATATTATAATAAAGAAAACAAACTAAAAGCAGATATCGCAAAAGAAAAGAACTAATTCATAAAGTGGCATACAAGAGGATGATTACATTTTATTTAAATTAGATTTGATGCTTTAAACAAGTAAGCCTATGTATCCCTTTGAGTAGGAATCAAAATCAACATAGTTCACCCTTCTTGCGAAGGGGTTAGTTTAGCCTAGCTATTTTATCATGTTTCAGTTTATTGATTGAAAGGTGAGTTGATTGATTAAATCAGATTGATTACCAAGTTGTTAATTAGATCAATTTTAAATAACAAGTAGATGTATCAATTCAAATTGCTTACCAAGTTAATTAAATCAAATTCTAATCAACATGCCTCAAAATAATGAAAGAAAATGATAAAACATGCAATGCAAAGAAATAATAAACAAAAAGAACAATTTAAGCAATTCTAATGAAAAAATAACAAAACATATAATCTAAGCAATCTAAGCAATGCATAGAGTAAAACCTGTGTGGTTCTGCATAGAGCCTCTGCGGTTCTACAAAGCCCTGTGCGGTCACAAGTGCTCTGTGCGATCACCATGAGGCTGCCCGCCATTTTTGACTCCGTTCTCATCTGTTTCAACTCCGATTTAAGCTCGGTTTGATTTTACGGATTCGTAATCGAGTGCCAGTTGTCTAGAGGTACAAATTTTAGGGTTTACAGCTAGTCCCTTATCAGAATTGGCTTGACCAAAAGGCAATTCTGATGATAGTAAACCTGGCGATGGAAAAAATGAACCTAAGGGATGTTTAAGTCAGGATTAAGACATGTTTGCGTGAAAGGCATGGTTTTTTTTTTTTTTTTTTATAGGTAAAGGATAGATAGAAAAAGAAACCATAGAAATATTTAGGTGATCGTTACTAAACATTTATTGATAAAGGGGCGGGGGTAGGAACCACATGAATGCTTAGGTGATCATTACTAGACATTTATGAGTAAAATGAGGTTTTGTTAATGGCTATTAGTTAGGCCTTGATGTTAGATGTGAGAATGGTCTGTTAAAAATAATCATTACTAATTTTAGGTATAAGATAATTTTAAATGTTGTTATAATTGGTTTTAAGTTTATGATTTAAAACCATCTTACTATATTAAAATTTTTATTTTTAGCATTCAAATCATGTATAAATACATTGCAAATGTTTCATTGTAATTATCAAGCGAAAAAAATTCAATTGTA
The DNA here is from genome assembly GCA_947687605.1 of Reutealis trisperma. Taxonomy (NCBI): domain Eukaryota; kingdom Viridiplantae; phylum Streptophyta; class Magnoliopsida; order Malpighiales; family Euphorbiaceae; genus Reutealis; species Reutealis trisperma. The sequence goes on along the minus strand of CANTUT010001277.1, from coordinate 17,715 downwards.
ATTGTTTCCTCTCCTTCCACTTGTGAATATTATTATTATTTAGTTCTATATAAAAATCTTCATTTAGTATCAGAGCCACTAGGTTGTAGATTGTATTTTCTGACATTTGTGTACAAAATAGTTGTACGTAAAAAAAAAAAAATTTATCTTGTGCGCAGTTTGGAACTGTGAAGTTTTTATTGGTTTGGAACCATACTTACTTGGTTAATTGCGACGCTATTCAAACCAAGTCACAATGGCAGAGTCAAGTAATGTCGGTGTTATTAAAAAATTAAATAATAATAATTATAGCATGTGGAAGACTTGCATGGAATCATATTTGCAAGGTCAAGATTTGTGGTAGGTTGTTGCAGGAACAGAGGTCACACCACCGCCAGAAGATGATAGCGGTAATCTAGAAAATGGAAGATTAAAGTTGGAAAAGCCATGTTTGCAATCAAAACTACTATAGAAGAGGAAATGATGGAGTATATCAAGAAAGCTATAACACCCAAGCAAGCTTGGGATTCTCTTGCATCACGATTCATAAAAAGAAATGATGCCAGACTTCAATTGTTAGAAAATGATTTAATGTCTATCTCACAGTGAGACATGACAATTAGTCAATATTTTACAAAGGTGAAATCCTTATGCAGAGAAATTGCTGAGTTGGATGAGGCATCCAAAATTATCAGTGAAAGAATGAGGTGAATTATTATACATGGTTTGCGTCCCGAGTACAGGGGATTTGTTGCTGCAATTCAAGGTTGGGCCACACAACCTTCAATTGAAGAATTAGAGAATTTACTAGCTAGTCAAGAAACTCTAGCAAAACAAATGGCTAGAGTGTCTTTAAATACCAAAGAAGTTGTACTCTTCACTAACAGAAGGAAGAATCAACCTCGTGATTAGACTAGCGGGAAGATACGAGAGAATCCACAATCAGGGGGAGCTCAACAAAAGCAATACCAACAAAGTAAATAGTCTAAACAATTTAGACGTCAAAATGGTGAATGTTTCAATTGTGGAAAGAAGGGACATTACACGAGGGATTGTTGGTCTATGAAGAGGGCTGTTCAGAGTAATATAGCAACAATAAGCAATCGCCATTAGGACGAACCTAAGTGGGATGCTGAAGCATTATTTACAATTATAGAAACAATGCAAGAGAAAGATTATAATAATTTAGAAGTTATGGAAGTTCCAAGCCTCATGGCTACCATAGTGGAGGAAGAAGAAAAGCAGGTTTCTAGTGCTTCCACTTCTCAAAGAATTAATTATGAGAAAGATTAGATCTTTGATTCTGGGTGTTCTAGTCACATGACAGGAGATAAGGATAATCTCTGCAATATTTCAGAGTACAAAGGCAAGCGAGTTGTAGTGACTGCAAATAACTTGTGGTTACCAATTACTCATGTTGGAGGCACAATGATCACTTCCAGTTCGAATAAGCAACAAGTGCAATTGGAAGATGTGTACAGAGTATTAGGTATGAAAAAGAATCCTCTGTCAGTTTTAGAGTTGATTGGTTTTGGTAACTTTGTTGTGTTTAGCCCTAAAGATGTTAAGGTTTGTCAACAAATTAAAATAGTTGACACACCAATAATGGAGGGACAAAAGGTGGATTCGATGTACGTCTTCTTAGTAGAAGATGCTTATGTAGAGAAGACAAAAAGCGGTGATCCAACTGACTTATGGCATGCACGACTAGGACATGTCAATTATCATAAGCTGAAGATGATGATGAGTAAGTCCTCACTAAGAAGGCTACCTAATCTTGATGTTCATACTAATGTGGTTTGTGCTGGATGTCAGTATGGAAAGGCGCACCAACTTCCATATAAGGAGTCATCATTCAGAGCCAAACAATCGCTAGAGTTAATCCATTATGATGTGTTTAGTAAAGTGAAGCAATCATCAGTTAATGGTATGCACTACATGGTGACATTTATTGATGATTATTTGAGGTATGTTTGGGTCTACTTCATGAAAGAAAAGTCAGAAACTCTTGCAAAATTTAAAGAGTTTAAGCTAATGATTAAAGGAGAAGTTGGGATGAAAATTAAATGTCTACGTACTGATAATGGGGGAGAATACATGTCAGATGAATTCTCAAATTATCTTCTTCAATATAAGGTTAGGCGACAGTTGACTTGTCCAAACACACCACAATAAAATGGTGTTGCAAAGAGAAAGAACAAGCATTTAGCAGAAATATGCAAGAGTATGTTGCATGCCAAGAATGTTCCTGGGAGATTTTGGGCTGAATGCATGAGAACAACGGCTCATATAATCAACAGACTTCCTCAGCCAAAGATGGATTTTTTGTCTCTATTTGAGAAGTTATGGAATATGAAACCTACGGTGAGCCACTTTAAAGTATTTGGTTACGTGTGCTATGTATTTGTACTTGATCATCTACGTAGCAAGTTTGATAAAAAGGCAATCAGATGTATCTTTGTGGGCTATGATAAGCGTAGAAAAGGGTGAAGATGTTGTGATCCTACAACTAGTAAGTGTCATGTCTCACGAATGTTGTGTTTGATGAGACATCATCATGGTGGATCCCAGAATATGTTGCAATTCCTCAGACAAAAGATGTGGAACAATATGAAGAAAAGGCGAAGACAAAAGAGGTTCAACAAAGTTCAAATACTGTAATACAATCACAATCTCAAGAGGCACTATGGCAGATGGGTGTTTATCAGAGATTAGAGAGTCAACCAGTAGAAGAGATGTTGGAAGAACAATCACAACAATTAAGAAGATCAACTAGGCTAAAAAAGCCTAATCCCAAATATGCCAATATAGCACTAGTTGAAGAAGAAAGGGAGCCCACATCCTGTGGAGAGGCATCACAGAAGGTTGAATGGAGACAAGCTATGGAGAAGAGATCAAAGCTCTTATTGACAATCAAACTTGGGACTTAGTGCCAAAACCTAGAGATCTGAAGCCCATTACATGCAAATGGGTATATAAGATCAAGAATCATCCAGATGGATCAATTGAAAGATTTAAAGCTCGTCTGGTGGCACACGGTTTTTCACAGCAGTATGGATTAGACTATGATGAAACATTTAGTCTAGTGGCCAAGATTGCAACTGTTCGTATTTTGCTAGCACTCGTTGTAAGTAAATCTTGGAACTTGTGGCAGATGGATGTCAAAAATGCCTTTCTAAATGGAGAATTGGATCCAGAAGTGTACATAGAACAATTTGAAGGATTTGAAAATAAGAGTAATCCTAAGTATGTTTGCAAATTAAAGAAGGCACTATATGGGTTGAAGCAAGCCCCTAGAGCTTGGTATGGTAAGATTGCTGAGTTTCTCATCCATAGCAACTATGGAGTTGCACCAGCAGATTCGAGTTTATTTGTCAAAGCTTGAGAAGGGAAGCTAGCAATAATCTTAGTTTATGTGGATGATCTTATCATAACCGGAGATGATAAGGAAGAAATCCAGCAGATAAAAGAGAACATGTCTATTTGCTTCCAAATGAAAGAACTTGGTGAGCTGAATCATTTTCTGGGATTAGAGATAGAACACACAGAGGAAAGGATTTTCTTATGCCAACAAAAGTATGCCAGAAATCTTCTTAAAAAATATGGTATGCTTGATTGTAAACCTCTTCCTCTTCTAATAGAAGTGAACTCTAAACTAAGTATGGAAGAAGGGAAAGATTTGGAAGACTCTATAATGTATCAACAGATAGTTGGCAGTTTAATTTATCTAAACAAGGCTAGATATTGCATTTGCAGTTGGAATTGTCAACCGATTTATGCAAAATCCTAAAAAGCCTCACCTAAAGATAGTTCGGAGAATTTTGAGGTATATCAAAGGAACACTTGATCTTGGCTTATTCTACAAGAGTGGAATTCCTTGCAAATTATAGGCATATTGTGATGCTGATTATGCTGGTGATTATGACACATGGAGGTCAACTACTGGTTATGTGTTCAATCTAGGTTCTGGAGTTGTTATTTGTGCAATAAAAGGCAACCAACAGTATCACTTTCAACAACAGAGACAGAATATCAAGCAGCAATGATGGCAGCACAATAAAGCACTTGGTTAGCTCAGCTCATGGAAAATTTGCATCAACCAATGAATTACCCAATTCCAGTATATTGCGATAATCAATCAATAATCTGTTTAGTTGAAAATCCAGTCTTTCATGCAAGGAGGAAACATATAGAAGATCAATATCACTTTATTCGAGAAAAGTTTCTAGGAGAAGAGATCAAAATGATTCAAGTAAAGACAAAAGATCAATTAGCAGATATTTTCATGAAGGGTCTTAACAATGAAAAGTTAGAAAAATTTCAAAAGCAGATGAAGATGATTTCAAGAAGAAATTTTGAAGAGAAAAATTAGTAATGAGGGGGAGTGCTAAAAATAATCATTACTAATTTTAGGTATAAGATAATTTTAAATGTTGTTATAATTGGTTTTAAGTTTATGATTTAAAACCATCTTACTATATTAAAAATTTTATTTTTAGCATTAAAATCATGTATAAATACATTGCAAATGTTTCATTGTAATTATCAAGCGAAAACAATTCAATTGTAATTGTTTCCTCTCCTTCTACTTGTGAATATTATTATTATTTAGTTCTATATAAAAATCTTCATGGTCTTGGTGAATTTCAATTAAGGCTATCTGTTCAACCGTAATGTTAGAAGATAAAAAATGTTTCAATCAAGACTATCTGTCCGGCCTTAATGTTAGAAGTAAAAATAATTTGGGATAAATCTCAATCAAGGCTATCTGTTTTGCCTTAATGTTAGAGATAAAGAAGATTTAGGTAAAACTCAATCAAGGCTATCTATTCGACCTTAATGTCAAAAATAAAGATGATTTGGTGAAATCTCAATTAAGGCTATCTATTTGGCCTTAATGTTGGAGGATAAAGAAGATTTAGTGAAAATTTTAATCAAGGTTATTTATTCAGCCTTAATGTTAGAGGATTTAAATCAAGGCTATCTGTTCGACTTTAATGCTGGAGGATTTAAATCAAGGCTATCTGTTCAGCCTTAATGCTGGAGAAAGAGAAGATCTTGTGAAATCTGGTAAAAATAATGATTTTAGTCTATTTTAGAAAGTCCAGCTTAATATCCAATTAGTTTTGAGACATTTCTGGTAGAAATGATGATGATCCTGTCTGGTAGGAATCAACGAAGAGATGAATATTGTCTAGCGAGAATGATGACGACCCTGTTTGGTAGGAATCGACAAAAAGAAAATCCATTTTGATTTAGAAGTCTGACTTACAACTTGTTCTATTATGAAATGCATCTGACTATGCATGATTGGATACCTTAAACATGTGAAGGGTCAGTTTGGTAGGAGAGTGCTAAGCTTTTGGGAGAAAGATGCCCCCACTTTGGAAGGTAGCTTGGTTATTTGGTCTCTTATTGTTTGGTCTAGGAAGAAGTCACTTTGGGAGGTTTAAGCTAGGTATGGCTAGGAGAGGTCGGGCTGGGCTTATGTGTGTTTGGCTTAAGTGGGTTTGGCCTACGAGAAGTTTTGGTTTGAGGCTGAATTGGAAAGCTTGATCAAGAGGGTCAAGTCCTTGGAGACAATTAGGTCGAAAGGCTAGGTCAAGTTTTGGGGAAGGTCGAGTTTTGGGCTTGTCTCCAAAGAAGTTCATATAAGAGTCTTTGGTCAAGTCTAGCAATTGGCTTGATTAGTTATGGCCTTCTGGTTTGGCTTTAGGGAAGATTATTTAGAATGAGTGGATTATCTTAGAAGGCTAGGTTAGGTTTGGCCTTAGCTAAGGTCATTTGGAAGCTCAATTTGGTTTGGCTTTGTAAGAGATTAAATTAGAGGCTCCATCAAGTTATGGCCTTTTGGTGAGTTCATTTGAATGGCTTGATCAGATTTTGCCTTAAGACTATGTCAAAGAGATCAGGCTGGGATGCTAGACCTAGGAGGCTAATCTTGGCTTAAAGGAAAAGGCCAAGCTAGGCAATCAATTTGGAAGGCTTAGTTAGATTTTGCCTTAGAGGAGATTATGAGCTTCATAAATGTAGGCCTTTTGAGAGTGGGCTTCATGGTAAAGGCTTTTTGGGAGTGAGCTTCATGGCAAAAGCTTTTGGATTTAGGCTTCATAGCGAAGGCTTTTAGGTGTTGAGGATAGTTTTCTATGAGGGTGCTTTGGATGGTTGGCTTTGGCTCAAGTATGGTGCTATAGGTTTTGGTCACAAGGATACCGTAAACGTATGGATAAGGTTTTTCCCTTTGACATGGTTACATCATAATGGTTTGTAGGCCTTAAAAGAATTTGAATCTCAGGGATTATGTGTTTTGCTAATAAAGCTTAATCTTTCAAGGATAATTAGATGTTTGCCAAAGAGGCATGAGATGGGCCTTGACTGGTTCAAGTCCTTCTTAATCAACTTGAGGATGATAGGCTTAAGGACATATGCCTTGACTAGATTCAAAGATGATGAGTCTTGAGAGACTTAGGTTTTTTTGTTCTGCCCATGATGAGACTTTGCCAAGAAAATGGTGGTATGGTGTTTGAGCTTGAAATGATGGTATGATTTGCCAATGAGGCTTAGGATGGAAAAGTTCAAGAATGGGTTAAATGTAGGCTGAAAATTTTAAAAAGAATCATGGAGGTTGTATGGCTTTGCTTTTTGTAGCATGAATCATGGAAAAGAGCAAGTCAAGCTATCTTACTGTTTGAGATTGAAGAGACTCTTTGAGTGATACTTAATTGATTTGACTTGACGTAGATGACACATTAATTGCACTGGCTAAAACAAAGAGCCCTTAGGAATGGCTAGAGGACTAATGAGAAGAGACAAATTAAGGATTATGCCCCCAGTGAGCGATAAGGACATGACAAACTGGAGATTTAGCTTTTTGAGCTAACCAATGGGATGGATTGACAACAAATGATGACGTTCTGGAAAGACATGCCCCCATTATAGGATAAGGGCATAGAAGATAGCATATCTTTAGAGAATGAACCTTTAGTGAGGAAGGATTACTTTGGAGACATGAGACGAGACGGATTGATTAAAGATGACAACTTTGGACATGAGGGAAAATGACTTGGATAAGCTTTCTCTCTCTCTCTCTCTCTCTCTCTCTTTCATCTCTAACTTTTGCCTAAGCAGCCCTTTTGGGTTTTCAACTTAGCGAGCTTAAATTAATGAAATTTGGAAAAAAATTCCACCATGGTTTTGGGCTATTGCCTTTTTTTTCATTTTGAAGGGCTCTGACCTTTGAATTTTGGATTTGACAAATGTCTTCTCTGAACTTGTTGCTCCTTATTGAGGTGCATCATTTGATTACCCAATGTGCAACAGATAATTACATTTACTTACTCTTTATGCTTCAACTATTTGATTATTTGATTTTCTTTGGTTAGATGCAATTGTTGATGGCACCTCAAATTCTAACATATGCTAATTGTGGTAGATTTGACTGTTTGTTCATTTCTCTCTCTTTCTCTTTTTTTTTTTTTCTTTTCTTACTTTTTTTTTCTTTTCTTGCCTTTTCTTTGTAAGCTCATCCATGTCGGACTAAAAAGGAAGATAAGAAAACAAATGCACTAATAAGAAAATGTAGATGTATTACTATAAAGAAAACTTTATTACAAGATGACAAAAAGGGACCAACATAGCAAACATAAAATACATGAAAAAGATAACAAACCTAGACTTGGAATTAGATGACAAACTTGGAGATTTGTACTCAGACTCAAGCTTAGACTTAGAATTCAATCTCAGACAGGTCAGATTAGCTGAACTTGAACTACTTCATGACATGCCCCTTGGGGCTGAGGTAAAGTAGGGTTAAGTCAAGTTCCTCATCATTGTTCAAGTGGGTGCTAAGGAATTTAGGTTAAAATGATTCACTTTGAATGGAATATTCAACCTTTGATGTAGTTGCAACCAAAGCTCTGAAGGTGGGTAGGTATTGTGTTAACAAGTGGGCATGATAGGTCAGGAGTAAATTCTTGACAACGATATCTACTTATTCTTGCTCAGTTGGCCTATTTACCATTTAAGCTACTTTAATCCTCCACCTAGTAAGGAATATAGAGAAGGACTCATCTGGAAGTTGCTTCATGATTTCCAAATCACGCCTAGTGACATCTACTTTAGTGTTGTAATGATACTGTCTAATAAAGACATGACAAATATCATCCTATGTTCTTTTTTGGCTATTGTTCAGTGAAAGAAACCATCTCTTGGCAACTCTGGTTAGAAATTCTTGAAACATTTGAGCAAGGAGCTCATCGCTAAGTCCTATAGGTTTCATTACTCCCATATACATCTTCATATGAGTTTTGGGGCATGTGGTTCCATCAAAGCTATCCAACTCAGACATTCTGAATTTAAGAAGTAGCTTGGCATTAGACAATAGGATCAAGTTATCCATATCAATTAAGCCATTGTGATGTTTTAGGGATTTGATGGTTTTCTCCATAGCTTTAAGTTTATCCATAAGCAATTTGGTATCATAAGAGAAAACTTCCCCACTTTGAAAAGGATCTAGGAGAGAGGAAGAACTAGAGTGAGTAGTGGTGTTTAGGGCTTGAGTATTGGTAGGTTTCTCAAGATAGATCTGGTTTGGATTGTGGTTGAGATTATTTTTATTGAGGTTTGCTTGGTTAATCGAGGGTTGAACTTCCACAATGATGGCTTTCCTTTGTTCCTTCATGTTTTCTTCAAATTGGATCTACTGAGCAGCTAGGATAGCTTGAAAAATGCTCTTCATGCTTTTTAAAAAGGCTAGTCATAAGTGTGGTCAAGGTGTCCATGTTAAGTGGGTTGGCCATTGGTATCGTACGAACCAAATCAAAGAATTAAGGTAAGTGCTTAGGGAAGAAGCAGGAATATAGACACGCAAACTTTTAAGGAAAAAGATTCCTTTTGATGTTGTGAGCTAACTACATTTAGGCTTTTGAGGATTTTCTAAGGATGCGTAGGTCAAGGTCTCAGGCTTAAGGTATCGGGTTGGACCAAAGGCACTAGATTTAGGGTAGTGTATTGGGCTAAAGGTATTGGGCTTAGGATAGTGTGTTGGGCCAAAGGTATTGGGCTTAGGGTATTAATGTTTAGGTTAAAGGCTAAGTTAATGGGGTATGGTTTAGGGTGATGGCTTAAGGTTTGTGGGGGCAAAAGGTGATTGAGATAAAGATAAAGTGTTTAAGGTTTAGAAGTGAAGGTGTTTGGGTAGAAGTGGAAAGTGAGTATGTGACCCTTCTTTGGTTTAAGGTATAACCTAGACTAGAGATGAATACATATTTTACCACACAATATGGATGTATGATATGCATGGGGAAAATATTTCATGAAAATGTAAAGATGCAAGGTTTTAATTATAGTACATACAACCTAAGGTCAACATTTAGGTTCAATACATGAAAGGGTAAGGGTGGCTCTGTTTGGGTACCTGTCACACTTGAGCAGCGATATACCTAACCACATGTGAGTCAAGGAGCCTCGCGTGGGTCTAACAGTACATGCATGCTCGTTACACGTTTAAAAAGATCAAAGAATTCATCGCGGGGTGGATGATTTCACTATCGGTGAATAGACCTAAGGAGGGTTACCCACTGGATGTTACTTTCTATCTATTGTTTTCCTAAAAAATCTAGGTTGAAAGGCAAGGAGCTAATGCAAATGATGCATGAAAGTCATTTATGTATTAAAAGAGCCAAACTTTGTTTTAAACCAATTGGTAGTCCTCTTATTTCTTTTTATAAAAAAGAAGATGGTCCCTAGCAGAGTCACTAGCTGTGGACCTCGCCCGAGCACCAGTCTGATCTGTTAAAGGGAATCAAAATGCTCATTGGGGTTTGAACTTATGGTGGAACCCTTGGGTTCAGATTGGTTGATTTGAAAAGAGTCGCCACCTTAATTTTATTTTATTTGGGAAAAGATTAAGAAAAAACCTAATTTGACTCCAATTAATATCCCAAAAGAGAAGATCACTATCCTCGAAACCAAAGAGGATTCGAGGACTAGGTTTTCTATTTATTTTAAGAAAATTAGTTTGGCAATTTTAATATTAAATGACTTAAAATAAATTTCATGAACAATTTACATAATGCATGAACAATTATATAATGCATGAATAAACAAATAAATAAACATTCATTCAAAGCAATAAAGAAAATAAAGTAAAGGAATTAACTTTACAATTCAAAACTAAAATAGAGGATACTTCTTCTAGCCTTTATGGGTTCTAGAGAAGTCACACATTCATCAAAATAATTCCAAAGCAATTACTAAAGAAAAAAAATTAAAAAGATAGACAAAATCAATATTATAATAAAGAAAACAAACTAAAAGCAGATTTCGCAAAGAAAAGAACTAACTCATAAAGTGGCATACAACAGAATGATTACATTTTATTTAAATTGGATTTGATGCTTTAAACAAGCAAGCCTATGTATTCCTTTGAATGGGAATCAAAATCCACGTAGTTCGCCCTTCTTGCGAAGGGGTTAGTTTGCCTAGCCATTTTATCATGTTTCAGTTCATTGATTGAAAGGTGAGTTGATTGATTAAATCAGATTGATTACCAAGTTATTAATTAGGTCAAGTTTTAATTAACAAGCAAATATATCAATTCAAATTACTTACCAAGTTAATTAAATCAAATTCTAATCAACATGCCTCAAAATATTGAAAGAAAATGATAAAACATGCAATGCAAAGAAATAATAAACAAAAAGAACAATCTAAGCAATTCTAAGGAAAAAATAACAAAACAGACAAACAAAACAATATAAAACAAAAGAAACACTAAAACAAAACAAAACAAAAAGAAAATAAACACCTTACGGAGATAAGACTTGGGGACTTAGGGCGGATGAAGTAGATGACCGGATCACAATTCCACCTTCTCAGCTCGATGGAATGACAACCTTAAAATGGAGACTCAGATGGCGTTATTGGGACCTCCTTGAACTAATTTGAGGAGAGCTACCTCGAAACGACCCCCCAAATATAATAAAATTTTAAACTAAAAAGTTCATTCCTTTTGGACCAAACCTTAAAAAAATGTTTTTTGCTTTGAAATCAATCAGTTTGATTAAGCAATTCTGAGTATGGAAAAGAGGTAGGGAGGCATTGCTTTTATAGGGAGAGAGTTGGGAGCAAAAATGGTGAATTTTCAATGTGGGATTCACTTCCCAAAGCACAAAACCACATAGGACGCTTTAGGAACTGCACATAGCAACTTCGAGACTGCACAGAATGCATAAAGCAAAGTGTTGCCCCATAGGACCTATACGGTTTTGCATAGAGCCTCTGCAGTTCCACAAAGGCCTTGTATGATTCTGCATAGGGTCTATGCAGTCACAAGTGCTCTGTGCGATCACCATAAGACTGCCCGCTGTTTTTGACTCCGTTGTCATCCATTTCAGCCTAATTTAAGCCCAGTTTGATTCTACAGATTCATGATCGAGTACCGGTTGTCTGAAGGTACAAATTTAAGGGTTAACACCATCATGGTTAGTGTTGAAGGGGTCAAAAATTCATCAAATAAATGTGATTCAATCATCAAAGCACCACTACTTTCACCAGCCCTTGCAGCAGTTGCATCCCTGGGTTCAAAGGTGCACCGTTTCCATATAAGTTTTGTTAGATTATATGAGGGTAGTCTTGTAAATACATATAGATATTTACGTAGTTAGTTAAACTTTTGTTAGTAGTTAGCTTAGTATAGATATCTCAATATGATGTAATCATTTTTTGTGTGAGATTAATAAAATCATATTCTTCTATTTTCCCATCATGGTATCAGAGCTTGAGAGCTTCTAGTTACTTCTTTTCTATTTTCTTTCATTTTCTAAGGGAACAAACACTAAAACCTAATTTTTCCTCTTATGTTTTTCACAATCAAATTACAGATTCTTGTTCGTCTTTTCATTGCAATTTTGAATCTTTAATTCATTTTAATTTTCTTTGTTCAAAAAATAAAAGATCTCTATTTCTTAACGATGGCAGTGATTAACGAATCTTCTTCAAGTGGAACTTCTACTACAGCAAACAAAGCTTCTATTATGGAAGATCCTAATTCACCTTATTTTTTGCATCACTCAAAGAATCATGGTTCGGTTGTAGTGACTCTAGAGTTAACTTTAACAAATTATGCTTCTTGGAGAAGGTCCTTTCTCTTAGCTCTCTCTGTTAGGAATAAGCAAGGGTTTCTTGATGGATTAAGTCCTAAACCAGATGTTGATAGTGACACTTTTCTTCCTTAGAGTCATTGTAATAATCTTTTAGTGGCTTGGCTATTGAAGCATACTGGTTCAATCTCAAAATTTTACAGAGTCTTTAACTATGCCAGTTCGAAGATGGAAGTTAGATGTGGTGTGTTCTCATTGTGGTAAACCAGGGCATATTCGTGACAAATGTTATAGGATTATTGGATTTCCTGAACATTTCAAGTTCAATAAACGTAGAATTGATTAAGCCAATAGAGGATTCAAGTCTTCAATAGTTTCACATAACACCAATAAGTATTAGCGTATTGTTACTGCCACACAAATGACTCAAACACCAGAGTTTCCTAAAACACACAATGTTCAGTCCTCAAATGATATAAGAACTAATTTTTCTCGGTTGAATCTTTCTAAGTTACAGGTTTAAAAGCTTGTGTCTCTCATTGGTGATAACACAATGTTGAATTCTGAATTTCCTTCTATTCCTACTTCTAACTCTAATCAAAATTACATTAATATGGCTGGTATGATTCCTTTCATTTCTTCTGTGTTTCATCCTATTAATTATGCATATTTTCTATATTCCACAACTCATAATTCTAATTCTTGGATTGTGGACACTGGTGGCACAGATCACATTATATGTTCCATTGATTTGTTTGATTGTTGTATTCCTATGTCTAATTACTATGTTCATTTACCTAATGGATTTAAAGCACAAGTCACTCATATTGGTCAAGTTACTTTGTTGTCTTCATTAGTCATTCAAAATGTCTTTTTCATACCTTCCTTTTTTTTTTTTAATTTGTTATCTGTCAGTAAACTAACGGCAACAAATAAACAGTGTCTAATTTTTCTCAATCATGTTTGCATCATTCAGGACCTGTCTATATAGACGATGATTGGGCAGGCTAGAATGCAAGATGGTCTCTACTTTCTTCAGCAGAATAAAGATTCATCTAATTCTATGTCTCCCTCTTTTTCTTGTAATTCAATAACATCTATAGCTCCCAATACTTCTGTTGCTTGTAATGTGTCATTTGATATTTGGCACATGAGATTAGGGCATCCTTCTTTTGAAAGATTCAAACTTCTTAAATCTTGTATTCCTTGTTTACCTATAAATAATTGTCCTCACTATTTAGTTTGTCCTAAAGCTATGCAGAAGAGAAGTGTTTTTCCAGTTCATATCAATAATACAACTTCTTGTTTTGAGCTTATTTATGCAGATATTTAGGGACCTTATTCTCATTCTGATTTGTATGGCCATCATTATTTTCTCACCTTAGTTGATGATTTTTCTAAAATTACCTGGGTATATTTATTGCAATATAAGTCTCAAGTCTCTCAAATTTTGCAGTAGTTTCATCAAATGGTTCTTACATAATTTCACCAATCTATTAAATAACTTAGGACTGATAATGGTCCAGAGTTCTCTCTTCCCACCTTTTATGCTACTTCTGGTATTTTGCATTAAACTTCCTGTGTGTACACCCCCTAACAGAATAGGGCAGTGGAACATAAACACCAAACCCTTCTTAATATTGCTAGATCTCTTCTCTTTCAAGCTTCCTTACCCATCTATTTTAACAACTACTTATCTTCTCAATCGCATTCCTTCTCCTTTACTCCAAAACAAAAGTCCTTATGAGAAATTTTTTAATAAACCTCCTGCTTACACACACTTAAGAGTCTTTGGTTCTTTATATTTTGCATCTACCATTTCCTCTCTTCACATGAAATTTGATTCTAAGTCAAAACAATGTTCGTTCCTGGGTTATCCAGTTAGTACTAAAGGATACAAGTTATATGATATTGAATCTAATCAAGTCTTCATTTCCAGGGATGTTCAGTTTATTGAACATATGTTTCCCTATGCCATATCTAGTCAATCCACTTCTACTTCTTCTCTTGTTTTACCTAATTTCCTTTCTATAATAGATTTAGCCATTAATATTCCATTATCCTCTACTTCATCTACTGCAGAACAGTTATCTCCTTCTTGTTCATATGATTCTAATTCTCACTCACTTGTTCCTAGTCCATATGATCCTTATTCCGCAGATTCTTCTTCTTTTTCTTCTAATTCTACACTTCCTGATCAACCTTCTGCACTTTCTCTTCTTCCTGCTATATTTGTCCCTTCTTCATCTCCACCTGCCCTAAGGAGGTCATCCAAACCTTCCAAAATTCCTTCCTACCTTTCTAATTATCATCATTCTCTCAAAAATAACAATCCTTCTTCAGTTTCCTATTCCACTTCTTATCCTTTTTCTAATTACATTTCCTATAACAATTTATCTTCTTCTTTTCAACATTTTTCCTTAAATGTTTTTGCCATTCCTGAACCTTCTTCTTATTTTGAGGCTACTAAATTTGATCATTAGAGATAAGCAATGCAAGAGGAACTTGCAGCCTTATAAGATAATAATACTTGGAAAATAGTTCCTATGCCTTCAAACACTAACATTGTGGGTGCCAAGTGGATTTATAAGATCAAATACAAGTCTGATGGTACCATTGATAGGTACAAAGCAAGACTTATAACTAAAGGCTACAGTTAACAAGAGGGGTTTGGTTATCAAGAAACTTTCAGTCCAGTTGCTAAACAAACTACTATTAGGTTATTTCTTGCTCTTACTACTATAAAGGGTTGGATTTTAGCACAACTTGATGTTAATAATGCATTTCTCAATGGTGACCTGAAAGAGGATGTTTATATGGAGCTACCACAAGGGTATCAAATTCAGGGGGAGAATGGCAATGAATTTGATACAAAAATGGTCTGCAAATTACAAAAATCTCTGTATGGGCTCAAGCAGGCTTCAAGACAATGGAATGAGAAATTCACAGCTTGCCTAATAGCTAATGCCTTTTCTCAATCTAAAGCAAATTATTCTCTTTTCACAAAAGCCATTGGACAAGAATTTATTGCATTATTAGTATATGTTGATGATATAATATTTGTTGGAACAAGTCAAGATGTAATTGATAGCTTGAAGAAAACACTTAACTCTAATTTCAAAATGAAAGATCTTGGAAGCTTAAGGTATTTCATAGGTCTTGAAATTGCTAGATCCAAGAAAGAAATTGCAGTTTGTCAAAGGAAATTTATCCTTGATCTGTTACAAGAATATGGTTGTTTAGGAGCTAAACCAAGCAGTATTCCTATTAAAGTAAATCACAGGCTTGCTTATGTTGAAAATAATATGTTAAAGGATCTTACTATATATAGACAGCTTATAGGTAAACTTCTTTATGTAACCTTAACAAGACCAGATATTTGCTATGTTGTTCATGTGCTTTCACAGTTTATGGATAAACCAGCTCAAGTCCATTTAGATGCAGCATTCAAAGTGTTAAGGTATTTGAAATTAGCTCCAGGTCAAGGTGTTTTTATGTCTGTAAATTCCAAGTTACAACTAAGAACATATACAAATAGTGATTGGGCAGGTTGTCCAGAAACCAGGAAGTCACTAACAGGTTTTTGCATATTTTTAGGAGAATCATTAATCAGTTGGAAGTCTAAGAAACAAGCTTTAGTTTCCAGGAGCACTGTAGAAGCTGAATACAGAGCGATGTTTACAACTACTTGTGAGGTTATGTGGATTTTATATATGTTAAATGATTTGAGGATAAATCATGAAGGACCAGTAAGTATGTTTTGTGACAATCTCTCTATTGTTCATATACCTAACAATCCAGTTTTTCATGAAAGAACAAAACATACAGAATTGGATTGTCATTTTATAAGAGATAAGATTCAAAATGGGATTATCAAACATGTGTATACCAAAACAAAAGAATAGCTTGCTGATGTTTATACCAAGGCTTTAAATCTAGGTCAATTCAATAATCTATTACGCAAGATGAGCATATTGAATATCTATACTCATCTTGAGGGGGAGTGTTAGATTGTGCAAAGGTAGTCTTGTAAATACATATAGATATTTATATAGTAGTTAAACTTTTGTTAATAGTTAGCTTAGTATAGATATCTCGATCTGATGTAATCATTTTTTGTGTGAGATTAATAAAATCATATTCTTCTATTTTCCCATTAAGTTTTTCTTTCTTTTATTCATTGTTTTTATTTTTTTGTTTGTTTTCTTGCTAATTGGTAGGATTTTAAGCTTGATGTTGTTGATTTGATGGTTTTGCTATTGATGGATTGAAGCTTTGTTCCTTCAACAGAATTAGGGTCTTTTAATTAGATTAGAATTAGATGTCTTTTAGAATTAGATTCTTCTTCTTCACTATCACTAGTCTCCTCTCTTTGTTTGGTATATAAAAATCAATCATTGATCCATATGTAGATGATTGTTATCACCATTTTATGAGAATGGCTCCTTAAGCTATTACTAGGTATACTGGAGTTGATACTTGGTTGTTAGCATATGAAGGGTAAGTGTTTGGCTAAGAAGGAAGTCATGGGTCTTAGAAGAGGACCGAGGAACCTGATGCCTTTGCTACTAACAAATTCTTTTTTTTTTCCTTGAAACTTCTATGCTTAGCTTCTTTCATATGGCTACTGAGTTATGCAATTATAGATCTAGGTTTAATGAAACCTAGATCTAATTTTCTTTTTTTTTTTTAATATTTTAATATTAATTTTTTATCATTTAAAATATAATTATTTATTTTAATATTTTTATTAATTAAAAATATAAAGTGGGTCCCACCAGTTTACTTTACCTAATGAAATTAACTGTGTTAACTATAGTCCACGGACAAACTCTTATTAGAGCCAAAATGAAAGTTTAGTAAGTAACTAATTGAATAAAAGTTTAATTTTGGTCCTAAAATTGAGCATTTGAAAAAATTTTCAGCTCCAAATTAAGTATTGTCCCTGCCAAATCTACCTAAATCTATTGCCACCTTCAATAGGTAAAGTTTTTTGCTATTCATAAACATTATTATGCTAAAGTAATATTGGTGATTTCTATGAATAAAGGTGATACTCTCTCCATTTTAAAATATTTGTCACTTAAGGTCTCGACACGTGGATTAAGAAAGTTATTAAATTATCATAATTTTAAGATAAAAAAATAAAATTGTAATAACTTGAATTTTTATTTATTTTTATAAAATTTTATTTTGTACGGAAATATATTATTTAATTATTTTCACTAAAGTGTAATTGAAATTTTCATTTTTACTGAATTTTAGTTTTATATGATTTATAATTATTATTTTGAGAAAACATTTATTAAATCAAATTTATTTCTATTGATATAAATGATGTTAGTATAATTATTATTATTGTAAAATCTTGAATTTTTCTAAATTTTAAATAAATATTTTGGAATATAATAATTAATTAACTACTAAATATCAAATTGAAATTCAAGTTTAAATTAAACTAAAACAAGATTATTTTTTTTATTATTATTATTAACTAACTAAATATATATATATATATATATATATATATATATATATATATATATATATATATATATATGTATATATATATATTATATATATATATATGTATATATAGATACTATATATATATATATATATATATATGTATATG
>CANTUT010001276.1:25000-32500 GCA_947687605.1 Reutealis trisperma | reverse complement strand
AGTCCCGGTAAAGCCCCCAGACGGCGTATTTTTTTGAAACGAGGCCCTCGGTAACGTGACATAAAAACTCCTTGTTTTCCTTATTTTATTGAATTTTCAGAAACCTAAATTAAAACTGAACTAAAGGATAAATATGATAAATGAAGCAAAATCTACTGAAGTAGTAGACTACAAAAAATAATGAGATGGATTGTATCAATATCCAGACCTTATGGTATATATACCAATAATGTATATATAAAAAAAGGCCCTTTTCGTGCTCTTGATTTGTTCTACAGAGATTTAACTACTCTAACTTTTATTCATAGTTGGAAGTTTCCACTACATAATAACCGGGCACCCTTGGAAAAAAGGGAAAGAGGCCTTTTAGAGAAGCCTTTTCAATATTAATATTCTTTGATTTCAAAAAAACATTATCAATCATGTAAAAACAAATAGAGAAAAGCCAGCTATCGGAGTCGAACCGATGACCATCGCATTACAAATGCGATGCTCTAACCTCTGAGCTAAGCGGGCTCACATAACAGAAATTGTACATGCATAGGAATTTAGTAAACTAATGGAATCTTGGCTATTAACTTTTTATTCTTTTCATTGTTAGTTATTTTCAGTCTTAGTTATTCATAATTAATATGAATATGGAAAAAAGAAAAAGAATCGATCGTTCGAGTAGTCAAAATTGCACGAGAAAAAATGAGAGTAAGAGAAGTATATATAAAAAATGTGGTATATATACATCTATATTGAATTTGCGGGTAGAGAAATGATAGAATCCTTTCTGATTAGACTAATTAGACTAAATAAGGGTCTCTGATAGAGATGAAAGAAGATAGATACGAAAAAAAAAGAAGAAACACTTTTTAGAAGAATTGGTATCTAATGACTTCAACAGTTCCAGTAGAATATAAATGAAAAAGGGGGAATGGGATAATAATAAGATCTTAATCTCAAAACAAAAAAGGGGATATGGCGAAATTGGTAGACGCTACGGACTTAATTGGATTGAGCCTTGGTATGGAAACTTACTAAGTGATAACTTTCAAATTCAGAGAAACCCTGGAATTAAAAATGGGCAATCCTGAGCCAAATCCTGTTTTCCGAAAACAAACAAAGGTTCAAAAAGACAGAATAAAAAAAGGATAGGTGCAGAGACTCAATGGAAGCCGTTCTAACAAATGGAGTTGACTGCGTTGCATTAGTAAAGTAAAGAAATCCTTCCGTCAAAACTCCAGAAAGGATAAAGTAAAGGATAACCCTATATACATACGTATACGTATTGAAATACTATCGCAAATGATTAATCAAATGATTAATAAGGGCCGAATCCATATTTTTTTATCTTTATATGAAAAATGAAATAAAAAAAAATTGTTTTGAATTGATTCCAAGTTGAAGAAACGATTGAATTTTAATTGATCAAATCATTCACTCCATAGTCTGATAGATAATTGATTAATCGGACGAGAATAAAGATAGAGTCCCATTCTACATGTCAATATCGACAACAAGGAAATTTATAGTAAGAGGAAAATCCGTCGACTTTAGAAATCGTGAGGGTTCAAGTCCCTCTATCCCCAAAAAAAGCCCGCTCGACTCCTTAATTTAATTATTTTTATCCTATTCTCTCTGTTCGTTAAATGAACATCTTTGAGCAAAACAAGGAATCCCCGTGGGAAATTGGAATGATTAACAATCGAAATCATTATTCGAACTGAAATTTATGAAGTCGTCTTTTTATTCTTTCTTTTTATTTTAAAGATACAAAAACATTCCAGGTCTGGTAAGACTTTAGAATACTTTTTCCTCTTTTTTTTAATTGACATAGACCCAAGTCGTTTAGTAAAATGAGGAAGACGACGCGTCGAAAATGGTCGGGATAGCTCAGCAGGTAGAGCAGAGGACTGAAAATCCTCGTGTCACCAGTTCAAATCTGGTTCCTGACGCATGATACATTTATGTATGAGTGTCTATTCTACAACTTAATTAAATTAATTGATATAGATCGGATATAGATCGGCATACATATTCATTAATACATATTCATTAAGAGTATAGATCATGATATATGCTTAACTTATCCATCTAAATGTCTGGAGATATAGCCTTTTTAGATGTTTATGTTATAAAAAAAGTATATAAAAAAAAAATAAAAAAAAAATTAGATTAGGTTTCCTCTTCTTTTTTCTTTAATTTGTTTATTTTATAATGTAATGTGTCTCCTCTCGTTCAAAAAGAATGTTTCTTCTTCATATAGATTCAAAAGGTTATAGTTAAATTAGTTAGTTAAAATCTAGTCTATATCTATAATATCTATAGGAGTTGAAGGGTGGAAATACCCAAGTTTCATCTCAGATACAGTATAAATAGAATCCGATCCTCTTTCATTTCTTTGTATTTATTTTCTTTCATATTCTATTTTTTCATTCCCTCCTATGTTATGTGACTTTATATAGCTCATCTAAGGGATGTGCGCGGTACAAAGTTCATAATGCAGAATTCATTTAGTTCATCCTATTAGCGCGACTCGTCCAAAAAAATAAATACCTTCCAAATTTGAGAATTCAATGAATCCCTAATTGTATTATTTTTTTTTTTATTTATTTAGTCTATCCATAATAATATGGATGAGACTTTAATGAATCTGTTAATCTATAAGAGAGCGTACAAATATTCCTTGAATATCTGAAGTTGTAACACTGAAGATTAGTTTCTTATTATTCAATGAGCATCTTGTATTTCATAAAAATTGGGAGCAATATAATCCTTACGTAAGGGCCACCCTACCCAACTTTCCGACATTAAGATACGTTTCAGACGCGGATGATTATCATAAAAGATTCCCAGCATATCATATGATTCCCTTTCTGGAAAATCCGCACTTTTCCAAACCCAGAAAACAGACGGAATTCTAGGATTCTTCCTCGGGGAAAATACTTTTATACATACTTCTTCTGGTTGATCTATACCATACTCTATTCTCGTAAGATGATATACACTAGCTAACAGCCCGCCCGGTGCTACATCATAGGCACATTGCGAACGCAGATAATTGTAACCATATATATATATAATGACAGCAATGGAATGCCAATCTTCGGGCTTTATTTGTAAAGTCTCTATTCCTTGGTAATCAAAACCCAAAGATCTATGAACTAGTCCATGTTTGACTAGCCAAGCAGACAAATGACCCTGCATCTTTTTTCTCTCTCCCGCATTTATATTTGTATAATATTAAGTATTTCACATTTACGATGAAATTTATGAAGATTGACTTGCCTTTTGTTATTCTGTACAAACGAATCCTTCCTCTAATTTACTAATTCGTGGGACGATACTGACTTTTTATATTTGAAAAATGTTTCAGGAGGGATCTTTGAAGTAGACGGCGGTTGATAGAGTAATCCTCGATTATAATTTCCAGTATGAGTAGTGCGTTCAATATTAAACTTGTGATTGGTAGTAAAACACCGATTCCCCGGTTGAGACCTAATTCGATCTTCATAAATTTCTCGAGATATTTTTTTACGAAGTTTTGTTATAGCATCTATAACCGCCTCCGGTTTAGGCGGACAGCCTGGCAAATAGACATCTACAGGAATTAGTTTATCGACTCCCCGAACAGTACTATAAGAATCGGTACTAAACATCCCCCCTGTAATTGTACATGCCCCCATGGCAATAACATATTTTGGTTCTGGCATTTGTTCATATAGTCTCACTAAAGAAGGAGCCATTTTCATGGTTACTGTGCCGGCTGTTAAAATCAGGTCCGCTTGTCTAGGACTAGATCTTGGTACTAGTCCATAACGATCAAAGTCGAATCGTGAGCCTATTAATGAAGCAAATTCGATGAAGCAACAACTGGTACCATAGAGAAGTGGCCATAAACTGGAGAGTCTTGACCAATTTGAAAGATCATTTGATGTAGTTGAAATAACTGAAATTTGAGTTGTTTGATCAAGTAAGGGAAACTCAATAGAATTCATAATTGTCTCAATGTTATTTTTTTTCATTGTTTTTTGCGGAATATTCACGAACTAAGACCATTCTAATGCTCCTTTTCTCCATGCATAAACTAAACCAACAATTAGGATAAGCACGAAAATTAAAGCTTCTATAAATACGGATAACCCCAATACATCAAAACTCATTGCCCATGGATAAAGAAAAACAGTTTCAACATCAAAAACAACAAAAACTAGAGCAAACATATAATAACGGATTCGAAATTGTAACCAAGCATCGCCCATTGGTTCTATACCCGATTCATAACTAGAAAGTTTCTCCGGCCCTTTTCTAATCGGGGATAAACCCCCGGAAATTAGAAATGCTAAAATAGGAATAACACTTGATATTATTAGAAATGCCCAGAATATATCATATTCGTAAATCAGAAACATAGGCGCACTCCTATGAATGTGGAAAATATACTAGATTAGTCGAGTCGAATTGGAATTAATTCCTAACTCATCCATAACCGGTTAGTCAAAACAACAATTTATTTTGATTCAACCACCTAGTTTTCTTTGTTTGCTTTGGTACATGTCTCCTTTCAAGATTCATCGACTATAATTTTTCCATTATGTTTACTTCGATTTTTTCGATATTGATATAATATTGATATAGTCTATTGATATAGTATAAATATATATTGCTCTTATATAAATCTCCCCTCGCTTTTTCACTTCACTTCGGATTCTCCCTAAAAAATGGGGAATTCAAAATCAAATTTTCATTTTTTTGTTTAGTTGTTTAGAACTTTTAAATTCTATTAGAAATTGTTATTTTAGTAGAAATTAAAAAAGTAGAAATTAAAAATTGAGAAATTAAAAAATGGAATATTCTAAATTGAAAGAAATTGAAAAATTTTTTATTCTATTTCTATTCTATTTATATATTTATTATATATTTAGTTATATATTTATTATTCTATATTTAATATATTTAATATTCTAGAATGAATATTCTAGAATATTCTATTTAATTTATAAGTATTTTTTTTTTTTATTTAATATTCATTATTATTATTTTTTTATTTTATTTATTATTTTTTTATTTTATATTTTTATTTTATATTCTATTTTTATATTATATATATTTCTATTTTATATATTTTAATTATATATTTAATATTATTTATTTAATTATTAATATTATTTATTTAATTAAATATAACTATATATTTTATTATATATATCCATTTTTTAAATATATATATTTAAATATTTTCTATTTTATTTATTTTTTTTTAGGGCTATACGGACTCGAACCGTAGACTTTCTCGGTAAAACAGATCAAACTTATTATTAGCAAAATGATTCGAACTTTTTCAAAGACCCAACATGCATTTTTTTGCATTGGGCTCGTTCATTAACTGATATAAATAATCAGTTAGTCTACCATAATTCTCTTGGCAGAAAGATAAGAAGATGGCTCCATGTGCTCTGATTTATGGATTCCGATCGGAGAGCACTACCAAAGTGTTTCAAAGAAGGATTTATCCTGACGTAGGTCTGCTTTTTTTTGGCTTAGATCAACCTAAGTTAAATGGAATTTCCATCGCCCCACTTCTGATTAAAGAATTAAATATGAAACTTCATACACCTTAAAGTTCATAGGATAGGACGAAAAGAGAATTTTTTGAGGTCCTTATACTCATTATGCCTAGCATTGAATAGACTGGGTATTCCCCTTATCAAGGTCTTAAATCAATGATGGGTTCTATTGGGCGTCTAAAAAGGCACCTAAATTGGACCGAACCTTTTATGTCAGGCTATTGTTCTTTTGTTCCCTAAAAGTCATGGAGTAAGACATCGATTTCTCAATAAGTCTTTTGATTACATGATGGACTCCTTTGAAAAAAAAAAACATTGGCGCGCGTGTAAACGAGGTGCTCTACCTAACTGAGCTATAGCCCTTGTGCTTATGATACATATTTTATCATGTCGATAATTTCTTGTCAAGATAAATATTATCTGATCCAACATCCTATTTCTTTGATCTCTTTGATCCGTATTGCTTATAAATAATATTCCATTTATAATTAATATTACATTTATAACCCATCGATGGGACGGATTCCATTTCTTTCTCTTTGTAATGATAAATGACCTACTTAACTCAGTGGTTAGAGTATTGCTTTCATACGGCGGGAGTCATTGGTTCAAATCCAATAGTAGGTAGAACTTATTAGATATCAGAACCAATGCTATCTAATAAGTTTTTTTACTCACCTTATTTACTTTATTGATTTTTTTTCTCTTTTTCGTTCCATTCTATTTCATTTTTGAATTGAAAAAAAAAAATTTTCGTTGTATTAGAATCTGATTCTACTTATGATTCTACTCATTCTACTTATGATTCTATTCAATTGGCCGAATAAAAAAAAAAATAGGGTGTATAAACAGAACTTCTGTTTATACAGAAGTTCTTTTGATTATTCGGACGCACCAACTAGTTACGAAATTTCATTGATAGCCTCTACGCGTGCCCTAGCTCGTCTGAGAGCTAGATTTGCCTCAATTATTTGTCTCCTGCCTTCTGCTTTTCTCAAGTTAGCTTCTGCTATTTCAAGAGTTTGCTGAGCTTCTTGTGGATCAATGTCACTACCCTTTTCTGCATCATTTACTAAAACAGTAATCTCATTATTGCCTATTCTAGCAAAACCACCCATCAGAGCCATCGTTAACCATTGGTCAGTAAGGCGTATTCTCAAAATACCGATATCGACGGCTGTGGCAATAGGCGCATGATTTGGTAATACGCCAATTTGTCCACTATTAGTAGATAAAATGATTTCTTTCACTTCCGAATCCCAAACAATTCGATTCGGGGTCAGTACACAAAGATTTAAGGTCATTTCTTCAAGTTGTTCTCCGTTTCTAAGTTCGTAGCCTTCGCAGTAGCTTCATCAATATTACCTACCAAATAAAAGGCCTGTTCAGGGAGACTATCTAATTCTCCGGAAAGGATCAATTTAAACCCTCTAATTGTTTCTGCTAGACCGACATATTTCCCCGGAGAACCGGTAAATACTTCTGCTACGAAAAAGGGTTGGGATAAGAAACGCTCAATTTTTCGTGCTCTTGCTACAGTTAAGCGATCCTCTTCGGATAATTCGTCCAACCCAAGGATAGCTATAATGTCCTGAAGTTCTTTGTAACGTTGTAAAGTTTGCTTAACTCTTTGCGCAGTTTCATAATGTTCCTCACCAACGATCTGAGGTTGGAGCATAGTTGACGTTGAATCTAAAGGATCTACTGCTGGATAGATACCTTTAGCAGCTAATCCTCTTGATAGTACAGTAGTCGCATCTAAATGTGCAAATGTCGTGGCAGGCGCAGGGTCAGTCAAATCGTCCGCAGGTACATAAACTGCTTGAATAGAAGTTATGGACCCCTCTTTGGTAGAAGTAATTCTTTCTTGTAAAGAACCCATTTCGGTACTAAGGGTAGGTTGATAACCCACAGCGGAAGGCATTCTACCCAATAAGGCGGATAC
>CANTUT010001276.1:5000-20000 GCA_947687605.1 Reutealis trisperma | reverse complement strand
CTTACATCTCCTACGACTGGTGGGGTGACAGCCAGTTTTGGTATGTTGGGGGATATCATTATTGCTGAACCTAACGCCTATATTGCATTTGCAGGTAAAAGAGTAATTGAACAAACATTGAATAAGACAGTACCTGAAGGTTCACAATCGGCCGAATTTTTATTCCATAAGGGCTTATTCGATCCAATCGTACCACGTAATCCTTTAAAAGGCGTTCTGGATGAGTTACTTCAGCTCCACGATTTCTTTCCTTTGAATCATAAATCAAGTGGAGTCTTAAGTTAATTAAATTAGTTAATTCAATTGAATTTAATTTAGTTAAAAATAAAAAATTTCGTTAAAAATGAAAAATTCTTTTTTTTCTGGCGAGCAGATATGGGAAAAATCCGAAGAATGGATTTTTTTGTGACATAAGAGCAAATTGTAGAAAGAATCATGCAGATAAGTTTTTTTTACCGATATTCTTGATTACTAATTAAGAAACCTCCATCAACAAGAAAAAAAGAGTGAATTCTTTTTCCGTGAAAAAAAAAAATTGGCAAGGTAAATAAAACGAATTTTATGTTCTTTTCTTACCTATGCATAGAAAATAGAGAGTCTTGCATATTTATATATATATCTCCAGGGAATCCCCCTTTTTACTAATCCGATCGGATTATAAATTATACGAATTTTTCGGGAATTTATAAACAGAAAACCTCTTTATTTTTATTAAAGTCAAATTCTAAAATTAAAGTTATAAGACAATAAAAAAAAAGATAAGAATAAAAAATAAGTGGATTATCATAGATATTTCATGTAGAAATAAAATAGAAATAAGTTATGTTATTTAGTTAGTTCTACACTCTTTGCACTTTATTATATATACTCACTTAGATCTACTTAGTAGAATTCTATACGAATTATAATGATTATAAAATATCTTTCTAATACTAATAATATTAAAATATTAAAATATTAATATAATAATTAATATAAAATATATAAAATATAATAATTAACATAATAATAAAAAACAGGTACAAATATTAAATCGAGGTGCCCATT
Organism: Reutealis trisperma; assembly: GCA_947687605.1. Taxonomy (NCBI): domain Eukaryota; kingdom Viridiplantae; phylum Streptophyta; class Magnoliopsida; order Malpighiales; family Euphorbiaceae; genus Reutealis; species Reutealis trisperma. The sequence continues at coordinate 18,953 of CANTUT010001276.1, read as the reverse complement.
CTATGACAATTCTCAACAATTTACCCTCCATTTTTGTGCCTTTAGTGGGCTTAGTATTTCCGGCAATTGCAATGGCTTCTTTATCTCTTCATGTTCAAAAAAACAAGATTTTTTAGATCTGATTAGGCCCGATGGGGCTAGATTTCATTTCTTTTTTATTTTTCAAGACTTAGTTAGATTTGGATCATAATATGGATATCTCTTTAGTAGAAATATGATAGAATATGCAGGCCGTTCCCTCAAACATAAATGAAAATGAAAGGGTTCTTATGCAGGCGTAAATATTATATATGAGTAAATGAACTATTTGAAAATAAATCGAGACTGTAGTGGATGTCTGAAATAAATGCAAAGCCAATGTTTTTTTATATGTGTAGATAGGGGATCATAGGAGGGGGCTTCCTTTTGTTTTTTTAATCTAAGGAATTCCTCCTAAAGATTCACATCAGAATAGTGCGAGTTGATGAAAGTTACTTCGAAAAAAAAAGAAAGTCAAATTCTTTTTTTTGGGCGAGTCTCCCACTTCAAAAAAAAAAAGCAACTGGATCTAGTATGAGTTGGCGATCAGAACGTATATGGATAGAACGTATAGCGGGGTCTCGAAAAACAAGTAATTTCGGCTGGGCCTTTATACTTTTTTTAGGTTCAGTGGGATTTTTATTGGTTGGAATTTCCAGTTATCTTGGCAGAAATTTGATATCTTTATTTCCGTCTCAGCAAATAATTTTTTTTCCACAAGGGATCGTGATGTCTTTCTATGGGATCGCCGGTCTATTTATTAGTTCTTATTTGTGGTGCACAATTTTGTGGAATGTAGGTAGTGGTTATGATCGATTCGATAGAAAAGAAGGAATAGTGTGTATTTTTCGCTGGGGATTTCCTGGAAAAAATCGTCGCATCTTACTCCGATTCCTTATGAAAGATATTCAGTCTATTAGAATAGAAGTTAAAGAGAGTATTTACGCTCAGCGTGTCTTTTATATGGAAATCTGGGGCCGTGGGTCCATTCCTTTGACTCGTACTGATGAGAATTTGACTCCACGAGAAATTGAGCAAAAAGTAGCCGAATTGGCCTATTTTTTGCGTGTACCAATTGAAGTGTTTTGATTTTGAAATGAACTGAAGAATGAACGTTTTTTCTTAGCAGGAGCGAAAAAATCCAAGAGTCTTCTTTTTTTTTTCTATAGCATAACTTAACTGAAATTTCTTCACAATATTGATGAACCAAAGAAGAGGTATATTTTATATACGTATATACGGAACAAAACAATTAGAAAAATGAAACTTTTTTATCTGCAAATTTTTTTATGCGTACATAAATTCACAAAATTCAGTAACAAAACAAGTAATAAATCTAAATAATAGACCCTCTCATAGATCAAAACAAAGCATTTCGGTATAAAATATAAAATAAAGAAATTCTCCTTTTTTTTTTCAATATTTGAAATTGATACTGGATAGATCATATCTTGTAAATTATCTCTCCTTATTTTGTCAATCGACATTTCTTTTTATCTTTTTTTTTGTCCTCTTTAATAAACAAGGGATTGGACCACTTAGAATGATAACTTTTCTGTCTTTTGCCACTCATTTTTGATTATCATACCACAATATTATTTTAGTCAGAAATCTTTCTCAATTATTCCTGTGGAATATGGGAAAAGTTGGCTATTTTTTTTTTTTATTCTTTCAAAATTCAAGGACTAGCCACTGACTCACAAAAAAAACAGGGAATAGATTCATAGGTTCGAAGCCTTGTAATAGAACTTATGCTTGATAGAAATATTAGATCATATAGAATCGATAAATGGAGTGGGTTCATTAAAAATTCACAAATGAAAAAATGGAAAAAAAAAACATTTATTCCCCTTCTATATCTTCCATCTATAGTTTTTTTGCCCTGGTGGATCTCTGTTTTATTTAATAAAAGTTCTGAATCTTGGGTTATTAATTGGTGTAATATTAGTAACTCCGAAACTTTTTTAAATGATATCCAAGAAAAAAGTATTCTAGAAAAATTCATAGAATTAGAGGAACTCGTTCGCTTGGACGAAATGATAAAGGAATACCCGGAAACACATTTACAAAGGTTTCGTGTCGGAATCCACAAAGAAACGATCCAATTGATCAAGATGCACAACGAGGATCGTATCCATACAATTTTACACGTCTCGACAAATATAATCTGTTTCGTTATTCTAAGTGGTTATTCTATTCTAAGTAATGAAGAACTTATTATTCTTAATTCTTGGGTTCAAGAATTCCTATATAACTTAAGCGACACAATAAAAGCTTTTTCGATTCTTTTATTAACCGATTTATGTATAGGATTCCATTCACCCCACGGCTGGGAACTCATGATCGGCTCTGTCTACAAAGATTTTGGATTTGCTCATAATGATCAAATTATATCTGGTCTTGTTTCCACTTTTCCAGTCATTCTCGATACAATTTTTAAATATTGGATTTTCCGTTATTTAAATCGTGTATCTCCGTCACTTGTAGTGATTTATCATTCAATGAATGACTGAAAAATGAAATGATCCATGAATCCAATTAGAATGTTTGTTATTATGTACATAAGCAAAACATTCCAAATCTTACTTTATATAAAATCTTACTTTATATATTATATATATCTTTATATATATACTTTATATAATATATATACTTTATATTTATATATATATTTCTTCTATATTTAGATACATCCAAGGGATTTTCTTCCTATAGCTTATATTTTAGTAACAATTTTTCAGTAAATAGCAGTATCGTGGATAGGGAACTATACTAGCGACCTACCTAATTTTATTGTAGAAATTTTCAGGATCAATGATTGGACCATGCAAACTAGAAAGACCTTCTCTTGGATAAAGGAAGAGATTACTCGTTCCATTTCCGTATCGCTCATGATATATATAATAACTTGGGCATCCATTTCAAATGCATATCCCATTTTTGCACAGCAGGGATATGAAAATCCACGTGAAGCTACTGGCCGTATTGTATGTGCCAATTGTCATTTAGCTAATAAACCCGTGGATATTGAGGTTCCACAAGCGGTACTTCCGGATACTGTATTTGAGGCAGTTGTTCGAATTCCTTATGATATGCAACTGAAGCAAGTCCTTGCTAATGGTAAAAGGGGGGCTTTGAATGTGGGGGCTGTTCTTATTTTACCTGAGGGATTTGAATTAGCCCCTCCCAATCGTATTTCGCCAGAGATGAAAGAAAAGATAGGAAATCTGTCTTTTCAGAGCTATCGCCCCACTAAAAAAAATATTCTTGTGATAGGTCCTGTTCCTGGTCAGAAATATAGTGAAATTCCCTTTCCTATTCTGTCTCCGGATCCCGCCACTAAGAAAGATATTCACTTTTTAAAATATCCCATATATGTAGGCGGAAACAGAGGAAGGGGTCAGATTTATCCCGACGGGAGCAAGAGTAACAATACGGTTTATAATGCTACAGCGGCAGGTATAGTAAGCAAAATCATACGAAAAGAAAAGGGGGGGTACGAAATAACCATAACGGATGCGTCAGAGGGACGTCAAGCGATTGATATTATACCTCCAGGACCAGAACTTCTTGTTTCAGAAGGCGAATCCATCAAACTTGATCAACCATTAACGAGTAATCCTAATGTGGGTGGATTTGGTCAGGGGGATGCAGAAATAGTACTTCAAGACCCATTACGTGTCCAAGGCCTTTTGTTCTTCTTGGCATCCGTTATTTTGGCACAAATCTTTTTGGTTCTTAAAAAGAAACAGTTTGAGAAGGTTCAATTGTCCGAAATGAATTTCTAGATCTGTAAATTTATCAACATCGAGTTCTTAAAAAGCAAAGAACTTTTCACAATAATTTTGTTCTTTGCTTTTTTTATATTTTTTTTATATCAGATTTTGGGAATTACTTGTACCGCATCTCTAGTCATAATATGTATATTGTTAAGAAGACTGTTTGACTTTATCCCTTCTTTTGCGTTTTTTTAATCTAAATAAAATTGGAGCAGTGTGATTATCTTACTATTGTCAGATTTAACTGCCATAGAGTGGATCAATAGCTTTTCTATTCTAATAGAGTCAAATTTGACTAGATACTAAGCATAAGATAAGTAAGCGGAAAAGGCTAAATGAGGGGAACAAAGGATTCTAGGAGGTATTATTTTATTCGTCTTCCTAGTCTTCGACACAAGAAAAGGAATGTTCCACATCCCTTTCTTGTGTCAAAATAATAATGATTCTTGATCCCATTCCTCAAGGTTCTATTAGTATAGAAAAATAGAATTTTTTGAAATATTTGAAATATCAAAAAAGAGTAATCTATTTTGTCACTTATACGAATAAAGTATTATGATTATTAAGAACTCAACGGGACCCCCTAGAATCAGACAGATAAAAGAGTGGGTCCGTTGAGTTCTTACGCTTTCATGTCTACAAACCAGTTCACTCCATTACTTACAGGGATGAACCCAATCCGGAATATGAACCATAAAAGAAAATGCCTATTAAACCGATCACAAGAATACCAGTTACAGTACCTATTATCCAAAGAGGAATTCTTCCAGTAGTATCGGCCATTTATCCCACTTCCCTCCACATTTAATCAAGTGGTCATGCTAGAGACATAAACAGTCATAGATAATTATGAGATGATATCCTTCCGACGGGATAAGAGAATTCCTATTCTTATTTATTATTCTACTATTTTCTTTTCTTCTATTAATTGATTAATTGAAGAAATAATTAGAAAATAAAACAGCAAGTACAAAAATGAGTAATAACCCCCAGTAGAGACTGGTACGATTCAATTCAACATTTTGTTCGTTCGGGTTTGATTGTGTCATAGTTCTATAATTAATTGGGATTAGATTTATCGTTGGATGAACTGCATTGCTGATATTGACCCCAAAAAAGAAACGGTAGGCACAGCTAGTCCGTGAACAGCCAACCATCGTACTGTAAAAATTGGATAGGTTCTATCTATGGTCATTGGGCCTCCTAAAAGGATTTACTAAATTCATCGAGTTGTTCCAAAGGATCAAAACGGCCAGTTATTAATGGAATTCCTTGTCGGCTCTCTGTAAAATATTCATTTGGACGAGGGCTTCCAAATACATCGTAAGCTAAACCCGTGCTGACGAATAACCAACCTGCAATGAATAGGGAAGGTATAGTAATGCTATGAATGATCCAATATCGAATACTGGTAATAATATCAGCAAAAGAACGTTCTCCTGTGCTTCCAGACATACTGAGCTCCACATATTCTTGTACAATCAAAAAGGATCGATTCTGTAAAAGATGAGATCAGTAAATGAAATTTCACTGAAATTTCATCTTTGTGAGATCGTCAATATTGTACCAAGGGTTTCTTTAAAGTATACCGAATCAGTATAGCTGTCCTTCTTCTGACGCAGCAACGCAACTTCAATCAGTATCGAAATGAAGTCCTAGATAATCTCTTTCTTTTTTTTTCTTTTCTTGTTTCTGTAGAATTGTGTACTAATTGTTTACTATTAAGTAAAATGCGAATTCGACGAGTTTCAATAATAATTCATGAAGGAGATTATCATATTTCGACAATTCAATTAGATGTGAAATCTAAAACTTTTGCGTTTATAGAAGAAGAGTTTTTTGTTGGAATTCTCTTTTTTCATTTTTCATTTTAAGGAATTAGTTAGTCATCCATTAACAAGTACCAGTAGTAAAGAATATTCGATGAAAGAAGGAGAACAACGAAAAAATAATTGTAATAATCTTTGTGATGCACGCATTCGTGTATTAGACCCAAAAGGTCTTTCTTAACACTTAACTAGAAAGAAGTTTTTTTATTATATGGAAAGAAAAAATCTAAAATATAGAAAAGAAAAAGATAATAGAAATTACTAGTCTTAGAATCTAGTTGTACAAAAACAAAAAAAAAATTTGATTTTTTCGAGTGATCTGATCGCGCGATACTTTTTTTTTCTTCTTATTCGAGATATTATGTGAATGAATCAACTAAATAAATCTAATAAGTTAATTAATAAGTTAAATTAAAATAAAATTGAAAATGAAAATAGAAAGTAAAAAGTAAAGGGTATTAGAAAGAAAAATAGAGGATCATTTTTCATTCTAAAATCTAAAAAACGCTAACAATTTGATACAAATATACAAATAAATAAATACTAAATAAATAAACTAAAAGAAACTATCAAAATAGAAAATTGTAGTGATTTTTGTAGTGATTCAAAGAAAGTTTTTTTTGAATGAAGTTATACAACACAGTTTTTATTACTTATTATTAATATTTTCATTTTTTTTAATATTTAATTATTGTAATATTAGTTTTCTATTTTATTTCTCAAGAGTTGTCTAACGGATCTCTTGATTCGGAATCACGGGAGTATAAGTAGATGTCATAGATGAAAAATGGATTTCTTTTTTTACCTATATCATTCTATTTTATTAGTGCCGTCTATAATCTATTATAATATATAATGATAATGATTGATAAACGTAAAAATAAATAAAAAAATTCTCAATTGAACTTATTCTTTTATTTGGTATTTTTGTTTATCCTCCTATCTTTCAAAAAATTGAACTTAGGAAAGTGCTTTTGCTTTACAAGCATATGTATAAAAAATTTTATTTAGCTCTTTCATGCCTACTATAACTAGTTATTTCGGTTTTCTACTAGCAGCTTTAACTATAACCTCATTTCTTTTTATTGGTCTAAGCAAGATACGACTTATTTGAAATTAATTGAATGAACAATTTAATTTCTAAAAAGAAAAAGAAAATTTTCTACAGTATTCCATCTATTCGCGAGTTCTTTACTGTGTTAATTTCCAATTTTTCGTTATTGAGATTTATGGGCCGATATAAATTAATATTTAAGGATAGATATTACCTCTCTTTTTACTTTTTTTCAAATAAATTGAAATGATTGAAGTTCTTCTATTTGGAATTGTCTTAGGTCTAATTCCTATTACTTTGGCCGGATTATTCGTAACCGCATATTTACAATACAGACGGGGCGATCAATTGGACCTTTGATTAATTAATACCTTGTTTGTTTGACCTCTTCCTTTCTTTACCGCAGGAGGTCAAATTCGGATTGCTCTTCTATTTTTTTCCATATAAATTTTGACCCAACAAAACAAGAACAGAATCGCGCTCTGTAGGATTTGAACCTACGACATTGGGTTTTGGAGACCCACGTTCTACCGAACTGAACTAAGAGCGCTTCCTTATCACAATCACCAAAAATGCGTCTGTAAGTAAAAAGATTCTTTTTTTAACTCCAATACATCTTGAATGCCTATACTATCATATATAATATGATAGAAATTTTAGATTAGGTACGTCCAATTTTAATTGATCTCAATTGATCCCTCGTTATTGCTCAGAGACGAAGTAATAGGTAGGGATGACAGGATTTGAACCCGTGACATTTTGTACCCAAAACAAACGCGCTACCAAGCTGCGCTACATCCCTTTCAATTAGTTTACAATGTTATTGTACAGAATACCTGTTTTGTTTTCCACATACATACTTTTCTCCATTGATATTGATATACATTTTCTTTTTGATCTCATCTTATATCATCTATTATATAACATATCAAACATATCATATAGTATATAAATATTTATAAATATTTACGTAAATTTCGTGAATGCTCGGCGAAAAAAAAGGACGTATTTTCTTTTTTTAAGAAAAGGAAAATTTTATTTATCAAATTGGTTTACATTTAAATTTGAATTAGAAATTCTGCGTACAAAACAAATGCAAGCGGCCTTTAACTACATATATATCTGATTATATATGTATTATCATTATGTATTACAATAAAATAAACATTATTTATTACAATAACAATAAAGAAGGAGGATTTGAAATGCGAGATCTAAAAACATATCTATCCGTCGCACCGGTAATAAGTACTCTATGGTTTGGGTCTTTAGCAGGTCTATTGATAGAAATCAATCGTTTTTTCCCGGATGCGTTGACATTCCCTTTTTTTTAATTTTATAGGTATCAACACGCAGGGGGGGTGAAGAAAAGAAGATTAGAGATACAATTAAATATCTGTGACTACTACCCCCCTCTTCTTTTTTTTTTATTTAATTAAACTTAGAATAAGTTAGAAAAGAAAAAAGTGGATTCAACCTCAGCAAAACTAGGAACTCGGGGTCCCAGCTTCAAGTAAAGTAAATTAACTTCAATTAAATTAAGAGAAGGGAAGTGGAAATGTGGTTAGTTCAACAGTATTATACAAGATACTTAAATGAAATACTGTACTGTGATTCTATTCTAAACTTCTAATCTAATAATCTAAATATAGTTTAAATTCGTTGTATTACTTATTATTACTATATTAGTTGCAATGAAGTCTTTCATAATCTGATTTCGAGTTAGCAACGTCTATTTTTCTATTTTTTTCATTCCTTTCTTCTTCACTTCGGGTCGGAAAATAGAAGAGTTGAGTGAATAAAAAAACCTAAGGGGGTTCATGGCCAAGGGTAAAGATGTCCGAGTAAGGGTTATTTTAGAATGTACCGGTTGTGTTCAAAACAGTGTTAATAAGAAATCAACAGGCATTTCCAGATATATTACTCAAAAGAATCGACACAATACGCCTAGTCGATTGGAATTGAGAAAATTCTGTCCCTATTGTTACAAACATACAATTCACGGGGAGATAAAGAAATAGATGCAACCAATCGCTTGCGTGTCCCCTTTACAAGGAAGATGAAAAATGACATAAATGACATATTCATATTCATATAGAAACGGATTCTAATATGTTATGTTAATATATATTAAATTGCTATTAATATATATTTATATATTAATATATATTTCCATATTTAATATATTTAAATTTAATATATTTAAATAGAATAAATATAAAATAAACAAGCAAAGTCCTATTTCTTAATTCGAAATCAGTTTTGATCCAATTGAACGAAATAGGATTTTCAAAATAAGGAATAAACAAACCATGGATAAATCAAAACGACTTTTTCTTAAGTCCAAGCGATCTTTTCGTAGGCGTTTGCCCCCGATCCAATCGGGGGATCGAATTGATTATAGAAACATGAGTTTAATTAGTCGATTTATTAGTGAACAAGGAAAAATATTATCTAGACGGGTGAATAGATTGAGTTTAAAACAACAACGATTAATTACTATTGCTATAAAACAAGCTCGTATTTTATCTTCGTTACCTTTTCTTAATAATGAAAAACAATTTGAAAAAAAGCGAGTTGGTCACTATAACTACTGATCTTAGAAAAATAGGCTTACTCCTCAATTGAATCAAAATTCCAATCCGAATTCAAACGTAGATTGATGTTTTGTTCAAAAAATTCGACACTAAAAAATGGATTGTCGTGTTGTAAGAAAAAAACGAATTGGGGAAGAATAAATTTTTTTTTTTATTGAATCTTTTTGCTCAGTTTGACTACTTTACTTGATCATATTATCATCATATTTTATCATACTAATTTCTATTCTACCTTCCCGGAATTCATTCTTCAGGAAATTCCATGTAAAACATTCCATGGATTCCTTCCAATTTCCTTATTTTATAATGTCATTGGAAATCATATAAAGACAATTCTTATTTAATATAGCTATTTGTGCAAGTATTTTACGATTAAGAAGCAACTGTCTCTTGTACAGATTTTTTATTAATTTACTATAACTATTGGATACCCCGTTTTCGCGAATTACTGCATTTATCCGAGTGATCCATAAACGACGAAAATTTCGTTTTTGCCTATCTCTATCCCGATGGGCCGAAACCAAAGCTCTTATTTTTTGTTGAATAATAGTTCGAGTAAGTCTTGAATGAGCCCCGCGAAAGCTTGATGCAAATAAACGAATTTTTGTTCTACGCCTCCGAGCTATATATCCTCGTCTAATTCTGGTCATTGAATAAACGAAACTTTGATGAATAACTAATTGATTTCCTTTCTTTCAGTTATTCTTTTCCCTTTTCTATAATACCAAAACGGATTCTTCCAGTGTATAAAATAATAATTCCAACGGCTTTTGCTACTATAACCTTCCCAACCACGATTTTTTTCTTTTTTCGAGGCATTTCACCTCAAAATAAGAAATTGTATTGATACTAGGTATTAAAAAAAAAATATAAAAATATAATAAAAAATTTAGTAAATAATATAATAAGGATTAATATAATAAAGATAAAGATAAAGTAGTAAATAGAAATAGATAAATAAATAGTAAATAGTGGGTTCCATCGTTTCTATGGTTACTTCTTAAACGGTGAGGTCTTCCCTATACACCGGAGCCCGCTCCTTCATTTAATTATTTAATCAATGCTATTGTTAACGTGTACAGTTCACACTCTTTGGCTCTACCTATGAATTATCCATTCAGTAATAGGTCTTTCACAAGGAGATCTATCTATACAGTAACGGTATTTAATTATGAGGATTAGCTAATTAGTTGACCCTGTTAGTCCGTTTTTGCCAGAGTAGGGGCATAATTTTTCGGCCTTTTCTTTTAATTTAAATAAGATTTCCCCTGCTTAATGGATAATCATTTGCTACCAATGGGGAATTTTTTTTCGTTTTAAATTGAAAATTGAGTTGATTGAATTTGCACCAATGAAACCATAAATTTGATACACAATAGACGAATATGATAGATCTTTTTTTTTTTAGATAATGAAAGGGATTCTTCCATTCTATCTTATTCCTACGTACTGATCACAGATAGTGGAAAATTTTTTCTTTTCTTTTGTTCAAGCTCGCGATCTGAACAAGTCGCACATACACCCTAGTACATGTTCCTCGGCGTTGAGGACATCCCCCAAGAGCGGGGGATTTGGTGACATTTCTTATTGGCTGTCTTGTGTTTCTAATAAGTTGTTTAATAGTTGGCATGTTGAATCGTATGCATAATGGATTGGTTTAGATCGATCCTAACCGAATGATTATGAATTTTTTCTATATTAATATATTAATATTCTATTATATTCTATTTATATTAATATTCTATTATAATATTAATAGAATATTAAATTGAAATGAAATTCCGATAAGAAAAAAATCTCAAATCGCAATTTGCGTGAAATTCCTGCTATTTCTTAGGCAACTGCTACAAGATCAACAATTCCATGAGCTTGGGCTTCTGTTGCTGACATAAAAACATCTCTTTCCATGTCTTCGGATACAACCCATAAGGGTTTTCCCGTTCTTTGTGCATAAATCCTTGTGAGGATTTCGCGCAGTTTCAGTAGTTCTTCTGCTTCCAGGACAAATTCTCCTATTTGTGCCTCATAAAAACCAGCAATAGGTTGATGAATCATTACCCTGATGATATAAGAAAAAACAGTTATTCTATCTCGCATAATAAATAATAAGATGACGAGAAGAGATAAAGAATAATAAGAAAAAAACAAGATAGAATTGAACAACCGTACAGGCATTGTTTGTGCATTGCATACGGCTCCACAATAGAATTCACTTTTACTTTTCATCAAAGAAAAATAAAAAATATCGAGTTTATCAGGCTTAAATCAGTAAATGATCCAATAACCACCCTTTCCTTGGGAGGAGTTAAAAAACAAAAATACTATGGTGGTCCCGTTGCTTTATTTTATCAGTGATTTAGCAATCCCAAAGTTTCTTTTTTTTTGTTTGAAAAAAAAAAAAGAAAATAATATAATCTTTTTTTCGTACTCTTTCATAACATAGATAGTGTTAAGAGTCCCCGGTGTGAAAACAACAAAGTTTGTGACGCTGAAATAGGCCCCTGATAGAATAAAATCAGAAATACCCTTAATATCTCATACTACTCTTTCGATACATAATCTAATATAAAAAAAAAAATAAAAAAAAATTCTTATATCTATATCGAATTCGAAATGCCATGCTATTATTACTTAATATTTATATTTCATATGGCGAAGGCATAGTTTTCTTTTTTCTTTTTCAAATAAAAACCCATTGGCGCCAAGCATGGGGGAATGCTAAACGTTTGGTAATTTTTCCTCCGACCAGGATAAAAGATCCCATTGAAGCAGCTAATCCCATGCATACTGTTTGTACATCTGGTCGCACAAATTGCATAGTATCATAAATAGCTATTCCGGGTATTACCCATCCTCCAGGAGAGTTTATAAACAAATACAAATCTTTTGTCTCGCTCTCTATACTGAGATATACCATAAGACCAATAAGTTGATTCGAGATTTCGCTATCAACATCTTGACCTAAAAAAAGTAATCTTTCTCGATAAAGTCGGTTGATTAGGATAAAATTCTATCCTCTAGAAACCGTACATGCATCTTTTGATGCATACGGTTCAACACAAATTGCGAAAATAAAAAAGAATCAATGTGTAGATTCCAGCTCTCCCTTTTTTGGATAGTGAGTACTTTTTAACTTTTTTTTTTATTCTAATTCTAATATTTATTCGAATTCTAATAAAGGGGCTTTTCCTCCATTTTTCAAGAAAGATGAGTTTTGACGTGTTTACCTATAAAAAAATTCATTAAGCTTATCAAACTAACTTCTCATTGATGTATTCTTTCATCGAGATTCAATTCAAATCACGATGGAATTTTCTTGTTCCTGAATGGGCTTCTTCAATTCTTTTAGGTTTGTGCTCTACTCCGAGTAAAGATCTGTCCGATTTTTTATTTGCACGTATAGGGCAAATGTCCCAATACCGCGCCTTTTTGTTACAACTTCTTTGTTTTTTTTATTTAATAAATTTCACATCTTCTGCCAAATATTTGACCTATTCCTTATATTATTCGATTGAATATGATTAGCCGTTTGAAAATTTTCAAAATTAAAAAATAGAAAGAATATGATACAAGTAGTAATCATAATAGATATATACCAATTGGGTTTTCTAAACGGAGCCTGGATACTTCATTTTTTTTGGTCCAAACAAGCCAACCATAAATTAATTCTAATTGATAATACTAATCTGGGTACCTCAAAAGCATAGATCTAATTGGACTTCATTGCACTTCACGCTCCAAATTTTGATGATTTAATCAATCTTTCTTGGGTGAAACAGAGGATATCTCAATCGGGGGAGAGAACGGGGGAATTCCGTATGACCCAATATATTTGACAAGTCGCACTATACGTCAATCCAAATTGAATCGTCTTCCCCAGGATTTCGAAAAGGGACTTTTGGAACACCAATAGGCATTAAATGAAAGAAAAAAGTTAAGTACTCTATTTCACTTTGATGTGAAAACGTAACAATGAATTTATTGTCTTAATAATATTGATCTTTATAATTAATAATTAATATTGACCCTTATAATAATAATATTTTATGCATGAATTCGATAAGTTTATAAAAAAAAAAGAAAATAAAGGAAGCCAAAACGAATAGAGTCAAATTCTTACAAATAGGTCTTTTGAATGATAAAAAAATCTCTATGCATTCGCTTATAGAAAATGGAGTCAACTCCCCATTGCGTATTGGTACTTATCGGGTATAGAATAGATCTGCTTCTCTTTTCTTTGTTCCTACAAACAGAATTGTTACGTTATTACTAAAAAAAAAAAGAATATAAAAAATATTAATTCTTTCTCCGAGATAATCCACTTAAAAGGGGAGGTCCATAACATATTTTTTTTAGTGCAATAAAGTTACATAGTGTCTATTTTTCGTTAATAAAGGGGTATTTCCATGGGTTTGCCTTGGTATCGTGTTCATACCGTCGTATTGAATGATCCCGGTCGTTTGCTGTCTGTCCATATAATGCATACAGCCTTGGTTGCTGGTTGGGCCGGTTCGATGGCTCTATATGAATTAGCAGTTTTTGATCCCTCTGACCCCGTTCTCGATCCAATGTGGAGACAGGGTATGTTCGTTATACCCTTCATGACTCGTTTAGGAATAACCAATTCGTGGGGTGGCTGGAGTATCACAGGAGGAACTATAACGAATCCGGGTATT
>CANTUT010001275.1:2500-75848 GCA_947687605.1 Reutealis trisperma | reverse complement strand
AAGGTTAGTTAGTGGATTTTAATTCATAGAATAGATTTTAATTCATAGAAATAGATGTTAGTAAGTGGAAAAGATGATTTAGTAGGAAAATTATGTGATAAATTAGTGTGTTTGGCATGGAAAACTTCCTAACTCTTCAAATACACCTTAAATCAAATTGTTACTAAAACTTTGAATTCACCTAAAAAGACTTAAGAATAGTTAAATCTAATGCTTAAGGAATGGATTCCAACAATTGGAATCATTGAATTTGAAGAAAAATACATAGGTTGCCTAAAATCATCAATTCTACCTATATGTTCAAAGTTCCACTTCAAGGTTGTTTTCTTCCAATTTCTTGCTTAAATGGGTTAGCTTAGCATCAAATAACATGGAAATAACCTTAGTTTGAATTATAGAATCCCCCTTGATGAAGCCATGCTTGGCTGAACCCTAGGAGGCAAAATTACCTTTGTTCATGCTTGATTTTTTTTCATGATTTTCCATGTTGGAATGAACCCTTTGCTTGGATCTTACCAAACCTCTCGCAATAACTTGTTAAAACATTTAGATGAAGACTTTAAGTTGAAGAAGTCTAAATTAAATCATTACATATAAAATCCATGAGGAAAATAATATATATCAATAAGTATCAATCAACATTCACGGAGCATCTAATGGCAAGACTTCATAAAACAGTATTATTGATAACTTGGATAAGGAATTCCCCGAGCAAAGTAGAATGCTTGAGCCATCATCTTGCCTCCTCACATTTGCTCACTTGGAACCACACAAGGAAAAAGGGGGGTGATATAGATGATCTCAATGAGTAAACGATAAGGCACATACATATCACATATTCCTTTGAAAAGGAAGCACATAACTTATACACATAGTTCATGATTTATAATTCATGAATTAGGTTGCAATTTAGCAAGGGTTCAATTTGGCAAGTTTGCAGAAATCACACTTATCACTTATGAAGAGTGAAGGCTATTGCTCTATCACACGAACTTATAAAGGAGAGGTGGCCTTATACCAAATTCCAACTCCTATCACTTATAAGGCATGAAACTTATCAGGCTCCACGGTTAGAACCGCCCCTTTCTAGCTGAGGTGGATACACTACCCCTATCCATCGGGTTAAGATCATGTGCATAGGTTCCGATGATTACCCGCATCGGTATGAGGATTCTGCATAAAGGGTAAAAGGTACCATAACTAGAGTTAATGGTAATCACAATTAACAATATCACATAAGGCAATAATAACATGTATTCCAATAACAATAGTGGTTTAGCTTTCAAACAAAAGATACAATGATAGTGTAGTTCCATAAAGAATATAAGTTAGGGTGTTAATCACAAGAAATTCTCATTGGATAAATAAATTAGTTTTGGGCCAAATGTCCTTTGGCAACCCAAGCTTGTCAAAGAAATCATATAACAATATTTAGAATAGAAAGAACTTGGGTTTCAACGATCATAAAGGCTCACATAACATGGTATCACATATTTGTAACATAACAAAATGCTACTTGCACTTGTAGAATGAATACGATGTTTACTCACACTTGAAACAGGAATATACAGTTTACTCACCTTAGGGTTCCTTTGCTCCTAGTATACATAGTCCCTTTGCACTTCTAAAGCTTCTCAAACTCTAACATAATATTTGATTTAACACTTAGTATTTATTTACTCATGATGCTCCTATCCTATAACTACCCCATGCACCTATAGCATACACATACACTTAGAGTCCATATATAGATGTACTTGTCACTTGCATATAACACGTTGACTTTGAAAGTCTTGTATACTTAGGCCTTATAGGCTCTCTTAATATCACATTACAATCACATTAATCCCTTTTTAAGGTCATCACAATATTATTACCTCAATATCATTTTACTTTAGCAATCATCTTAATACACTTTACACTTCCGTACATGTCAACTTAACCATTACCTTTCAAATGTCATGCTTAACTCTTATGATCCTTTTTATTCAATTGTCACTTCATCAACTCAAAACCATGTATATATTATCAAGTCATCATAACATCTAGTTCCATTTTCCCAATCATATTTGTATTCTAATCACAATTTAAGGTTAAGATACCTTAAGTATTCATTTAAGCTTATCTAGGATCATACCTTCAACTAACATGAAATTTTATCATTTATTATACATACATATATATCAATAATCATCAAAACACATCACATAAAAATTATAAACATTGGGACAAAAATATTCATGCAGGCTGAATGCATCACCAAGGTAAAACTAAATTCTTTTTCTTTCCGCACTTTTCGTCTATTTCAGAAATATGTAAAAACATGGTTTGAACCAAGATTTTTCATGTAAATGCAACAAAAATCATTTTAGAATTTTAATTCATAAGAATCAGCCACACATAGTGTTGTTTATACATAAAAATTCAACTTTTGAAATATAGAGCACAAAACCATGAGTTTTCTTATTTTTGGTATTTTTCGGTCATTTCAGAAATATGTAAATAGGTTGTTTAAACTATTATTTTTCATTCAATCATAGCAAATATCAGTTTAGAACACATCCATATATGATTTGGCAGCCATATATAGGATTTATAAAAAAAAATTTCATGTTTAAATGCTCAGGTGAAAAATCATGAGTTTTTGCGCTTTCCGCGCTTTTCATTCATTTTAGCAATAAACAGACACATGATTCAAATCATTATTTTTCATCTAAACAAAACAAATATCATATTAGAGCACTTTCTTACACAAATTGGCAGCCATATATTAATTCAATAATAGAATTTTCCAACTTCCAAGTTCTAACACAAAAACCTTGAACTCCTTTGTTTTTCGAAACTTTCCGGTCATCACAGAAATATGCAGAAATATTATTTAATCCAATATTTTCTATCAAAACAAATAAAAAATCAGTTTAGAAAACAACAATACACAAATCACCCAACCCCCACCCCCCCCCCCCCCCCCCCCCCCTTGTGATGTTTATGCATAAAAATTGTGATTTTAAGTTATAGAATTTACCTTTGGAGAAATCTCGCAGAAAGAATTGTGTTTTCGGTAGAAAATATATTTTCTCTCCTAAAAACTCACCCAAACAGAATTAAATCTGTAAAAATTAGTAATCAACCAGTTCAAAATAATTTTCCCATAATTTTTTTCATAGAAATCAGTTTAGAAATCGAAAGACAAGAAAAACTTACGATTACGGTCAAGAAATCGTGAAACGGAAAGGTATTTTCTTAATTTCGGTAGAGAAAAATATTTTGAGAGGATTTTTCTGCCAAGATACAGAAAAAAGTGATGGCTGCTGGAACTTTGATCTGGCCAAAATTTAGAATATATATCAGGGTTTGGGTGAAATTTCCATTAATACTCTCAATGAACTAGGTTAGGAGGATTTTAGTGTAGTGGGCTTTTGAGTATTTGGGCTTTTATTTAAATTTTCAGGCTAAGTAAAATTAAAAATAAAAAGAATATTTTTTTGATTATTTCTATAAATTTTCCCCCAAAAATATTTATTTTAAAATATTTTAAAAATACTCATAAAATTATTTTATGCTTAAAAATTGTCTTATGCATGAAAGTTCATTTTATTCTAAAATAAATTCTTTTATGCAAAATGCACTTCATGTAAATCATTTATTTCACAATAGCAACTCATATTATGCATATTAAAATTAATTTAATATCCCACATACTCATCAATCACTTAGATCTCTAATTTTCACAAAAGCACACACTTAACCTTAATAGTTCTAAATCAAGCAATTTATCACGAAAATTTCTACGGTGGGTGTGGGTTGTTATATATATATATATATATATATATATATATATATATATATATATATATATATATATATATATGTATGTATGTATGTATGTATGTATGTATATATGTATATATATGTATGTATGTGTATATATGTATATATATGTATGTATGTGTATATATATATATATATATATATATATATGTATGTATGTATGTATGTATGTATATATGTATATATATGTATGTATGTGTATATATGTATATATGTGTATGTATGTGTATATATGTATATATGTGTATGTATGTGTATATATGTATATATGTGTATGTATGTGTATATATGTATATATGTGTATGTATGTGTATATATGTATATATATGTATGTATGTGTATATATGTATATATATGTATGTATGTGTATATATATATATATATATACACACACACACACACACACACACACACACACACACATATATATATATACACAGACACACACATATATATTTATATACACACACACACTCATCTAGGAAAATCTTCACAGTAAAGCCCTGAGGCTTAGATTGATTGAATTGAAAGAAAAAAAAAAGTGTATGTAAGTCGACTCCTTAATTTTATTTTAATTAGGAAAAAGATTAAGAAAAAACCCACATTGACTCCAAATCTCGAAGGAAAAAGTGCATTAGCCTCAAAATGAAAGAGTATTTCAGGACTAGGTTTTTGATTTGTTTATCAAAAATAGTTTGGCATTTGATAAAATTATGACATAAAAATAATGTCATGAAATACGCATGTACAATTTATTATGATGCATGACAATCCATTCATAACATAAATAAAACAAAAAAGAAACTAGAGACATGAAAGATAAGTTAAAATTATAATAAAAATCCAAAATTAGGGGATACCACCTTATGGGTTCTAAGGAAGTCACACATTTTCTGAACTATGTCCTAATAAAATCAATGTAATAAACTAAAAAAAAATTAGCTTAAAGTGAAGAAGGTGATGGAGAAGATGTTGGTTTATTTTAACTGGATTCATTGCGTGAACAAAGCATGCCTTTGTATCCCTTTATCATGTTTCTTATAAAGGGGTTTGTTTAGTTTAGCCTTTTATCATGTTTCGATTGATTGATTGATTTTAATTGATTACTTGGTTGATTAATTATTTTGGATCTTAATTAACTAACCTAAGTGAACCAATTAAGAGAGTTGAAGGTAGGACAAAAAAGAATTAGGCAAGGAGTCTAGAGGGGGAGAAGAGAATCCAAATGAGGGAAAAAGGAAAAGATGCTTACCTTACACTTGCGTGGCTTTAAAATGGAGGAGACTTGCCTTCGTTGGTGGCAAACTTATCCTGAACAGTGGGCTATGGCTTGCCTTAGAGATTGTAAAGCTTTTGACTTGACAGGTTGGCTCAAAAAATCACAAGCAAACTTTCTTTGCAAAAAAATAGAGCAGTAGCAAAGAAAAAATAAAAAATAAAATAAAACTTTGGACTAGGAAGCTTGTTAGGCAAGATCGCTTGCTTTGATATAAGGGTTGATCTAGCAAGTTTGAGTGTGTTAAGGAAGCCCCGATATATTAGGGAAATGTTAGGGAAAGAGTTCAAGAAGTTTTGATGTGGGATTCAAAAGAAAAAGTAAGGAGAAAATTAGACAATCGACATGCTGTCGTAGGATAACCCTGTAGTTTTGCTAGGGCTACTTGCAGCAACTGTAGGCTAGGCCTATGGTACTACAGGGAGCACCTGTGGCACCACAGGTTGCACTTACAGTAGATGCAAGTAAGCTGCTCATTTCTTTTTAGAATTTGGGGTCTAAATTTCACACTTAGTATGCATGTTATTTAGGTTGTTAATTAAAATTTGTTTTAGTTAGAAAGTTTTGCATGCTTTAGGATGTAGTGTGTAACAACCCATACCCACCCTAGGAATTTTCGTGATAAATTGCTTGAATTAGAATCTATAAGGTTAAGTGTGTGCTTGTGTGAATGTTTGTGATCTAAGTGATTGATGAGTATGTGGCATATTAAATTGATTTTAATATGCATAATATGTGTTGCTATTGTGAAATAAGTGATTTACATGAAGTGCATTTGCATAAAAGAATTTATTTTAAAATAAAATGAATTTTCATGCATAAAACAATTTTTAAGCATAAAATAATTTTATGGGTATTTTTAAAAAAATATTTTTAAATAAATATTTTGAGGGAAATATTCCAGAGTTAAAAAAAGAAAAATATTATTTTTTTTCTGAACACTTCAGCCGAAATTTTTAAAGAAAAAGGCCCAATACCCAAAAGCCCACTACACAAAAATGCTCCTAACCTATTTCATTAAGGGTAATAGTGGAAATTCCACTCCAACCCTAATATATATTCAAATTTTTGGCCAGCAAGGGTTTTCCAGCAGCCACTCCCTCATTCTTTCTGTATTTTGGCAGAAAAACCTCTCAAAATAATTCTCTCTACCGAAATATCGAAAACACTTTACCGTTTCGCGATTTTGTTAACGTAATCGTAAGTTTTTAATCTCTTTCGATTTCTAAACTGTTTTCTATGAAATAAATTATACAAAAATTATTTTGAACTATTTGATTACTGATTTCTATAGATTCAATTATTTTTGAGTGAATTTTTAGGAGAGAAAATTTATTTTCTACCGAAAACACGATTCTTTCCGCAAGATTTCTCCAAAGGTGAATTCTATAACTTAAAATCACAATTTTACTGCATAGACATCATTAGGGGGGGGGAGGGGGGTGGGGGCGATTTGTGTTTATTTGCATTCTAAACTGATTTTTGATTTGTTTTGATGAAAAATATTGCATGAAATAATATTTCTGTGATGACCTAAAAGTTTCGAAAAACAAAGGAATTTAAGGTTTTCGTGTTAGGATTTGGAAATTAGAAAATTCTATTCTTTCATGAATACATGGCTGCCGATTTGTGTGAATTGATGTACTAATATGATATTTGTTTTGGTTAGATGAAAAATAATGACTTGAATCATGTGTCTGTTTATCACAAAAATAAACGAAATGCGCGGAAAGCGCGGAAACTCATGATTTTTCACCTAAGCCTTTGAACTTGGAATTTTTTTGTATAATCTTACCTATGGCTGCCGAATTGTGAGATAATGTGTTTTAAACTAATGTTTTCAATGATTGAATGAAAAATAATGGTTTAAACAACCTGTTTGGATATTTCTGAAATGACCGGAAAATACCGAAAAAAAGAAAACTCATGTTTTGTGCACTATAATGCAAAAGATTGAATTTTTATATATCAATGGCACCAATAGTGGCCGATTCTTATGGATTTGAGTTCTAAAATGATTTTTTTTTATGTTTACATGAAAAATCTTTGTTTAAACCATGTTTTTACATATTTCTGAAATAGACGGAAAACACAAAAAGAAGGAGAATTTGGTTTTTACCTTAAAGAGGCATTCGGCCTACATGGACCATTGTGTCCAAATGTTTATAAATTTAATGTGATGTGTTTTGATGATTGTTGACATGTATGTATGTATAGTAGATGATGAAAATTGCATGTTAATTGAAGGTATGATCCTAGATAAGCTTAAATGTGTTTTGGTATACTTAAGGTATACTTAAGGTATCTTGATATCATATTGTGGTTAGAATGCAAATTTGATTAAGGAATCTGGAAATAGATGTCATGATGACTTAATGATGAATATATGGTTATGAATTGATGAAGTGAAAGAGATCATAAGAGTTAAGCATGATGTTTGAAGGATTAATTGTCAAGATGACATGTATGGAAGTGTAAAGTGAACTAAGATAATAGATAAGTGAATTGATATTGAGGTAATGATAATGTGATGACCTTAAAAAGGTATTGATATGATTGCAATGTGTTTCATGTGAGCCTATAAGGCCTAAGTATGCAAGACTCTTAAGTCAACGTGATATGTGCAAGTGATGAGTACATCTATGAGTGAACTCTAATGTGTATGCTATATGTGTATGGGTAGTTATGGGATAGGAACATCATGAGTAAATAGATACTAAGTATTAAATCAAATATTATGTTAGAGTTTGAGGAGCCTTAGAAGTGCAAAGAGGACTACGAGTACTAGGAGCAAAGGAACCCCAAGGTGAGTAAACACTATGTTCATGCTACAAGCGTGAGTAAACATTGTATTCATGTTATAAGTGTAAACAACATTTTGTTGTGTTACAAGAATGTGATATTGATATGTGAACCTTTGTGATCTTTGAAACCCAAGTTCTTTTCATTTTATTTTTATATGATTTCTTTGTTAAACTTGGGTTGCTAAAGGATATTTGGTCCAAAACTATTTTGCTTATCCAATGAGAACTTTTTGTGATAAACACCCTAACTTGTATTCTTTCTGGAACTACACTTTCATTGTATTATTGTTGAAAGCCAAATTGCTATTGATATTGAAATACATGTTATTGTTGCCATATGTGATATTGTTAATTGTTTTTACCAATAGCTCTAGCTATGGTACCCTTTACCCTTTATGCAGAATCCTCGTGCCGATGCGGGCAATCATCGGAACCTGTGCACATGGTCTTAACCCGATGGATAGGGGTAGTGTATCCACCTCAACTAGAAGGGGCGGTTCTAGCCATGGAGCCTGATCAGTTTCACGTTTTATAAGTGATGGGAGTTGGAATTTGGCAAAGGCCACCTCTCCTCGATGTGTTTAGAGTGGATTGAGTAGTGTCTCCACTCTATAAGTGTTATAAGTGTGATTTCTACAAAACTTGCTAAATTGAACCTTGCTTAAAATGCAACCTGATTCATGAGTTATAAACCATGAACTATGTGTATAAGCTATGTGTTTCCTTTCAAAGGAATATGTGATAATGTATGAGCCCTTATTGTTTACTCATTGAGATCATCTATCTCACCCCTTTTCCTTGTGTGGTTCCAGGTGAGCAAATGTGAGGAGGCAAGGTGGTGGCGTAAGCATCCTACTTCACTTGGGAAATTCCTTGTCCGAGTTATCAATAATACTATGATTATGAAGTCTTGTCTTTAGATGCTTCAGGAATGTTAATTGATACTTATAGAGATTGATATTATTTTCCTTATGGAATTTATATGTAACGATTTACTTTAAGTCTTCTGCAAATTATGGTATTTATCTAAATGTTTTAAATGAGTTAATGAAAGAGGTTTGGTAAGATCCTAGGCATGATTGTTATATGTTAATGGGTTCTACGGGCATGGGTGACCTTATGTCTCCCCATGTTCTAGGACCGTCGTATCTCATAAGGTTGGGATGTGACATAGTGTTTATTAGAAATCATGTTTTAGGATTGTTTTCTCATTTTCCTTTCACTTATTTTATTTTTTGCTTGTACTTAACTAAATCACAATTGGTAGTAATAAATGCATAATTAGGTTAATTAATTAGGGTGGCATGATTAAAATGTTTAGAAACTAACTAATTGGGCTTTGGTATGTTAGTAAATGACTTGGACTAATAAGATAGTATGATCCATAATAAAATTAGGCTCTCTTTGTTGGTTTAATTTTGAGCAAAATTATATGTTGAGGTGAATTGCAATTGTGTGATATAACCATCATAATAATAGAAATGCTCAACAAATTTGTGTTAAGCCTAGCATAGTATGGACCTAAGTAGAGGCTAGCTTAACGGCTAGATGACCTGTATGCCCAATACCTTTCCAAGTTTGTACCTAACTTCCTTACCTGAAATCTCTACATAAGGTGGTTAGGAATGAAGCAAGCAATCTTAATCGCCTTAATTTTCATAGGTTTTTAAAAAAAAACTAGTTTGTGACTCCTTTTCTCCGTTTTGGGATTTAGCACATTGTGTCTTCCCCTAATTTTATAATTAGAAAAAAGTGTATGGTCTACCCACCCTAGGAAAAAAAAAAAAAACTAGTTGGGACACCTATATGTTTAAATTGATCATTGCCAATAGAAAATGGAATAAAGTCCTGGGAAATTAGAAAGCTAGATCGAAACCTTCTTCATTTCATTATTATTATTGGAACAAGATTGCTTCACAAAGCTAAGGATTTCATTAAGAGCAGCTTTGATCTTGAATGCTTTTCCTATAGTGTTTACTATTCTTACTATCAATTAGTAAGAACCTAATAGAACATTACATAAGGAGTTGCCTTAATTATGAATATCTAATCATAGAAATGAGTGACCCATGGGAAGATAGGGCATAAATGGGTAGAATATTCATTATCTAAAAGTGGAAGAAAGTTAGTTCTAGCTCAACTTCAAAAGCTAAGCTTAAAGCAAGCTATTTATGTGGAATTCCCTTACATAAGGGAGCTTCTTTGCTTTCCACCTAATAGGATGTGTTATCAGAGTAATAGTAATAGATGACAAAAAAATCTTTCCTTTCCACCTAATAGGATGTGTTATAGGCGTAATAGTAATAGATAAGGAAAAAAAAGGGCATTAAGGATAATTCTAGTTAAGCATTGTACTCTTCCTTTGTTTTTATCTTTAAGGAGTTTGAGTTGCCAGTTATGGAGTTCTAAATGTCGATCCAATTGTCCAAAAATAGGTTTAAGTATTAAGGCAAGCACATATAATTTCCTGGGGATAGGCCTCTACTCTTACAATGGCTTTTATTTCTTTTCCAAGGTATGAATATTCACATATGACAATAGCAAGTAAGTTAAGGATAAAGTGAGTTAGAGGGTTCTTTCTTGTTCTCAGGCAAGCTAGCCAATTGAACTTACAGTCACTTTTTTAGGTAAAAATCTATCTTAGGATAGTAGGTTAAAGGGCTAAATCTTTCTTTACCTTTTCTAAGGTTTAGGTTAGAGTGCACTGAGTTCCTTCCCTTCCAATTCAGTATAAGTAAGTGACTTCTTAGGCTTTGAAAGCTTGAGTCCAGGAAGAAGTGCTTTAGATAGCCCTTCACTATTTATTAAAAAAATGGAGTAGGCAAAAGGGATATTACCAGTAGTGAAATCAAAAGGCAAGATAGACCCAAAAGCTATAGATAGAGATTCCATATATTATGGTAGTGAAAGGATAAAATCATATGATTAAATAGCGAGTTATTGTTGTCTTTCTTTCTAGCCAAAGTTATTGGCTTTTACCTTAGACTGAGAAGTTCTTATCCTTGCAATCTAGTGTTATTGTAGCAAATGATCAACCTAGTGAAAATAGCCATTCTAGTGCTTCATTCTTCCTACTAGGATTTTTAGTCCTAAGCTAAGCATTTGTAATCTAATTTTTGAAGAAATCTACTTAAAGTGCTTTCCCATTTCACTTAAATCAAGTTTTAACTTTCTTATGGATAAAGTAGAATTTATCTTACCCTACTTAATATGAATAAGGGAGAAGGATGAAGATGAAATATGTAAAAACTAGATTTCTTTCTTTTTACAATATGTCTTTTTTATTTTTATGGTATGGCTCTGGGTTGCCCCATATAGATGGATTATAATAGGATTTCTTGAGTGATAAACTTATCCAGCTCTTGTAGTTCCCAATTATATCATTACCGCTGTATAACGAGAAGTTTTCAAAGGATAAGTCGTAGCCATGGAAGGAAGACACCAGTTAAGGCATTTGAGTGCTCCTTATAATCTTATCACTCTAATAATCTAATTTACCTACATGAGACTCATATGTGTCAATTTTACATATAGTATTGGGTATTTATGTAGGACTTTTATGAATTTATATTTATTTAAGGTTCATTTATATTGTATTTTACTATATTTGTTATTTGAGGAAGGTTTTAAAGACTTTTAATAAGTTTTAACTTGTTTGACAGACAAAAAAAAGGAGGAAGTTAAAGCTGCAAATTGTTAAGCCTACAACAAGTGTAGAAAGCACTACACTGGAAAATTGGTTTTTGTTACACCCTCCATAAGTGTAGCTGCCATGACATTCTGACAAGTCCAACTCTTATTTGATTCTAAAATTGAAGCTTATTGACCAAACCATAATAGGAGGCAACATGAGGAAATCAAGTTTGAGAGGGCAAAACATAAAAAAAGAAGTTTTAGAGAGAATTTGAAGGAAATTAATTGAAGAAAACACAAGATTAAAGATTTAGAGATTGAAAATTGAGATTTTATTCTCTCCTTCCATGTATTTTGATTTCATCTTATTGTTGGTATTTTCTTTTTTACTTTAGTTATGTCTAACTAAACTCTATCGTTAAGGATTGATGCTTTGATACATAATTTCATATCATATCTATAAAATCTAAGTCTCTATAACATGATGTATTTGTTGTTCTTTATGCTTAGTTTTGTTTCATCACCAAAACTATGAGTTTAGTTGTGTTATGCATTAAGAGATGGTAATGCAACTGACCTATAATACTTATTTAAATGCTAATTGATAAGAGATTATAATTGGAGATTAGGTATCCTTAGGATCTGCTTAAAGCCATATTTGGTTAACTTGGATTAACTTGATTAGATGAGAATTAATTAAATTATTTTGTGATTGCTTTAATATTGGTTTAGTTGATTAAATGATCAAGAGAGTTTAATCAATGAAATTGGATAATCTCGATCATATCACGACCTAGAAATTATAGGTAATTGGTTGATTGAGTGTGAATAAGTGTTAATCCCTATCAACTTTATTATTATTGTTAATTCCTTTATTAAATATTGTGCTTTAGTTTATTATTAATTTTAGAAGTAAATTTATTTAGTTTTAATTAAAATTAAATTAAAGTCTTAAACAATAGAAAGAAAATAGATAGGTTGATAAACCATTAATCCTCGTGGGAATGATACTCTACCCATTTTATATTACTTGTGAAATTTGTGCACTTGTTCATTTCTCCCAACAAGTTTTTAGAGCAATTGCCAAGGATTAACGAGGTTTAATGGTAAAATCAATTTAATTTCATTTGAGTTAAGGCAAATTTTAGTTTTATTTTAATTTTTTTGTGCATTTTTATATATTCTTTTGAGTTCTTATTTTATATATTCATAGTTTTCTCTTTATTCAATTTTGCTTTATTTTTTGTTTTCTTTTAATTTGTTAACACATAAGAATTTGGATAATGGATCAATGTAATCATTCATGGTTATCAATAAAAGTTTATGAGCTAGACTTTTGGCACAACTAAAGGATGAAGTTGATGACTTAGCTTGTCAGGTTGCCATTTTGTGTAGTTATGGAGAACAATGCCAATAAGGAATCACATTGTTATCCTTACTCCTCATTTTAGCACTATAATTGCAATAATTAGGAAATCACAATCTTGAGCCTGAAATCCACCCCTTTCTTGAAAAGTCTAATGCTATAAGTTTTTGTAATCAATTTCAACCCTAACTTCCCAATAACAATCTTATTTTCAATAAGTAATAGAAAGATTTTATGCTATGGGAAAGGTTTATATGAACCCAAGGACAAAAACTTAATCCTACAAGATTCAATCGATAGATTCTTGGATAAATAGGGGGTTGAACATGATCTTGAAATCCAATTTTTAGAAACTTCCCCAATTAGTTATAAACTTATCCTTTTGGGGGATGAAGAAATTGAGCCCAACTTGAGAAATTAATAAAAAAGGGAGAAATTCACAAACCCCAAACACCATTACTTAGAACCCAAACCATATATGAGCTTACATCATTGCAACCCCTCTTTAAGTGTTTATTTGTTGGAGAATCAAATACCAAGTTAGTACTTCTATCTTTTAAATTTTCTATAAAGAGGGAAATCACTAATGTGGAAGTTTGAAATAAAAGATGAATAAATTTAGGGGACCATCTCACATTGCAAGAATTGGATGGATTTGATGTGAATTTTTTGATGAATGCTAAATTTGAAGTTTCTATACTTGCTAGTCCATGGGTGAAACTATTTAAATATGTACCTAAAAATATCAAGTCAGGGTTTGCAAATAATGAAGCAATAAGGAAATTTCTCATAAGGTTTACAACCTATCACATCCCATTTTTAAGGATATGATGGTCCTAGAATATGGAGAGATATAAGGTCATCCAAGCCTGTAGAACCCACTCATAGAAGCAAACATTGCCTAGGATCGTACCAAAATCACATGCTTTAGCTCAATTAGACCATTAATAAAGGAAAACCTTAATTTGCAGAAGAATGGTTCAAAATACTTTAAATACAATCCATAGGAAAATAATATTTAGACTCCAAATAAAGTCACCAAAACTTAAAGTTCCAAAAATAAAACTCCCATAACAATAACTCTTCAAGCGTCTAGAGACTCATCACATCATAGTATAGAAATAAACTTGGACAAGGAAATCCCCCAAGAGGAGTAGGTTGCTTGAGCTATCACCTTGCCTCCTCATAATGCTACCTAGAACCATACAAGGAAAAAGAGCGAGATAGATGATCTCAATGAGTAAACCAAAAAGCTTATACAATAACACATATCCCTTAAAAAGGGCTCATAGCTTATAACTCATAGATCATGATTTATAATTCATGACTCGTGGCTCATGGTTTATAGTTTGCAATTAAATAAGGTTCGTAGAAATCACACTTATAACACATAACACATAGAGTGAAGGTTGTTGCCATAATCACTCGAACACATAAAGTGAAGACTATTACCATAATCACTTGAACACATAGAGTGATGGCTATTACTATAATCAGTCAAACACATAGAGAAGCATGAAACTAATCAGGCTCCATAGCTAGAACCACCTCTTCTAGCTAAGGTGGATATATAACCCCTATCCATTGGGTTAAGACCATGTGCATTGATTCCGATGATTACCCGCATCGACACGAGGATTTCTGCATAAAAGAATTTAGAGATACCATTGCTAGAGCTAATGACAATCACATATACAATAGCACTAAAGAAATGCAATTACATATAGCACAATATCAATAGATGCTTAGTTTATCAAACAAAAGATAAATAATGGTGTAGTTCCAAAAAGAATATAAGTTAGGGCACTAAAGCACAAAGGTTCTCTATTGTTGACAGATAATAAAAAAAAATGGTTTGGGACTAATTGTCCTTTGGCAACCCAAGCTTAATAAATAAATCATATAGTTGCATTTGAAAATAGAAAAGAACTTGGATTTCAAGAATATCAAAGGTTCACATATCATGATAGCTTGTACCTATAACAATAACATAATGTTTACTCACCTTGTGGTTCCATTGCTCCTAGTACTCGTAGCCCTTGAACCTCTAATACTCCTTAAGCTCTAACATAACATTATAATTCAATACTTAGAATTTACTTAATCATCATGCTATCCTAACCCATAACTACCCTATGCATATATAATATTCATATACACTTGAAGTTGCACATAGAAGTGCACTCATCACTTTCACAAAACATGTTGACCATTAAAGTCTTGCACACTTAGCTTTCGTAGGCCCATATGAAAATACATTATAATTCATTTCAAGACTTTTCTAAAGTCAAACACAATATATTATGATCTTAATATCAATTCCATTTAACATTCAAATTAGTACACTTAATACTTTACATATATGTCCACTTAATAAGTAACCTTGAAGAGTCATGCTTATCTCTTTTGAACAAATCATACCATCCATCTCATATTCAATTTAGGATCATTAATTCATTATTAATTCATCATAAAACCTATTTCCCATATTAATCATATTCATATATTAATCATAATATAGGGTTCAGAAATCTAAGTATATCTAATTGTCTCCAGACTTGTCTAGAGTTATTTCTTCAACCAACATACAATTTAATCATTTACCATTCATATATATATGTCAATAATCATTAAAATATATCACATAAAAATTATAGATATTGGGATTAAATTTCCAATGTAGGCCAAATACACCCATCAAGGAGAAACATGAATTTTCTTACTTTTCGTACTTTCTATTCATTACAGTAATATGCAAACATATGGTTTAACCCAATATTTTCATGTAATCTTAACAAAAATCATTTTAAAACACCAATATATATGAATCAGCAGCCCCTCATAGAGTATAGGTATGAAAATTCCAATTTTAGGTTCTAGGATGAAAATCATGAATTCTCTTGTTTTTCGTACTTTCTAATCATTACAGTAATATATAGAAATATAATTTAAATCAATATTTTTCATCTAAACATAACAAAAATCAATTTAGAATACATCCATGCTCAAATTAGTAGCCCCCCCTTGAATAATTGCATGAAAATTCCAAATTTTGAGTTTTAGGGTTCAACTTTGGAGGATTCGCGAAGAAAGGGTTATGTTTTGGGTTGAAAATCAGTTTCTCCTTCAAATAATTCACCTAGCCCAAATTTAATCAAAAGAAAAAAATTAAATTCATAGCCCAAAATAGTTTTCTCATGATTTGTTTCATAAAAATCAAATGGTAAATTGAAAGGAGAGAAAAACTTATGAAAACGGTCATGAAATCACAAGGTTTGAAGGCACTTCGTGAATTTCTGTTGAGAGAATATTTTTGAGAGAATATTTCTATAAAAATTATGAAGAATAACAGAATGGTGGCTGTCTCCTTAGGGTTGGCTGAATTTTTTCTTAATATATGTAGGTTTTGGCAAAATTACAAGTTTGTCATTAATGAGCTAGGTTAGAAGTATTTTGGTGTAGTAGGCTTTTGGGAAATTGGGCCTTTTATTTAATTTATGGGCTGATTATAGGTAATTAAAAATAAAATATTTCTCTTATTATTTTCATTAAGATTCCCCTAAAAATATTTATTTAAAAATATTTTTAAATTGCTCATAAAAACTATTTTATGCTTAAAAATCGCTTTATGCATGAAAATTTAATTTATATGAAATAAATTATTTTATGCTTATGAATTTCATATAAATCACTTATTTCACCATAATAATTTATATTATGCATACTTGAACTAATCTAACATGCAACATACTCATCAATTGAATAACACATGAACTTTCATAAAAGCACACATTTTGCCATAATAGCTCTAAATTCAAGTAAGTTGTCATTAAAACTCCTAGGGTAGATATGGGTGTTATATTCTTCCCATCTTAAATGAAATTCATCCTCAAATTTAAATACTTACTCATATGTTCTCGAAAAAAAAAATGGGGATGCTTCTACCGTATCCTTACCTCGACCTCTTAGGCACACTTATCCATTCCATATTTACGCTAGTGGACCTTAATTATAGGTATCTCCTTAATACACCAATTTCTCTCCATCCTTAGTTCAAAATTCTACTTAATTTTCTCTGTAGTCAATACAAGCTCCATACTCATATAGCCAATCCATTCATAAGATCACATCAAATTCTAAGATATCAAGTTCTAACAACTCCACTGGAAGTTTTCGTCCATCAATGTCTACCTCACAGTCCTTAAACATATACTTTTACTTCCATCATTACTCCTAAAGGAGTCGACATTACTAAGGGTTCATTCATCAATTCCTTATTTCCACCAAAACTCTTAGCAAAACATGGAGACACAAATGAATGTATAGCACCAGAATCAATCAAGCATCTTACACTAGAAGTTTGGATTGGAATGATACCTTCTTCTTTTAAATCACCCTAGATTAATATTCTTCCTTTGACTATACTTGATATTTATATAAGTGACAAAAGAATCCCTACCTTTCTTATTTCTTTAACTTATACAGTAGCATTTAAGCCACAAATTCCTTAATATAATTCACTTAATTCATACCATATACTTTATGTATATATAATGTAATTGATTTATTTCATTCTCATACTGATCATTACTAAACTTTGTTTCTCTTCTTATGGCATCAATCACAATTATCATTTAATAACTCCTTATAATTCATATATCAAACCATTGTAACATGTAAGCATTTCATACCTCATAACATTATACTTATCAATCATTAATCTCAGTTGGATTAAAACTTAGTCAACTTCTTTTTCTAATCCACTTAACCCCATTATCAAATTATCATACTTAGCATGCATTTAACATGAGCACCTATCATATAATATCACATCACAGGACACATATCACCTAGTATATATCACATATCATGGCACATATCATGTATCCTAATCATGTAACACATAACCTATAGCATAATGAGCTCTCTTATCATTCAAAGGTCAATCATCTTATAGGCAATCGAAGAAATCAAATCCAACCCAAGTAGTTAAGTAGTCAAATAATGTCATTTATATTATATAAATCCTATGCCACTAGGCTAATAGTTACCAACTACTAGTGTGAGTCTCAGTTGTGTCCCTCATCAAGGCGAACATTGGGTGCACAGTCTCCCATCTATTCAACATCGCTAGCCATGATTTGTTCCACATCCTTTCTCATAGCATGCACTAGGGACCTCAGATGTTGATTTTCCTTCATCAAGTCCAAGTAATCTCTTTCAAACCTTTATATCTTACTCTGAATCTAGGTATAACCTAAACACTCCACAGGGTCCTCTTTATTAAGAGTCTTCTCTCTCTTAAGGTGGATCACAGGCACGGCCTTCTCAAACATCTCTTTTCATGTCCTCTTGCATGCCACATACAGTGCTCTAGGTTATGATCCTCTGGCAGGGATAATCTTCTTGGTCATCTGGTAAAAGAATTATAAGGCACATAAACAATAACAAAGAGTACTATAGCTTATTAGGATTTTATAGAACTACACTAGCGATAAACTACAAGTGAAATGAAAGGAAAATTCCTATGCTCCAGGATTATACTTACCCAACCCAATAAACAGACAAGTCTAAACTAGACTTTAAAAACTATAGCTCTGATACCATCTTTATCACATCCTAATTTTAGAGATATGATGGCCCTAGAACATGGGAAGACATATGGTCACCCACGCTCATATAACCCACTCATAAAAGCAACCATTGCCTAGGATCATACCAAAATCACATTCTTTAACTCAATTAGACCATTAATAAATGAAAATCTTAATTTGCAAAAGAATAGTTAAAAATACTTTAAATATAATCCATAGGAAAATAATACTTAGACTCCAAATAAAGTCACCAAAACTTAAAGTTCCATAAATAAAACTCCTATAATAATAACTCCCGAAGCGTCTAGAGACTTATCACATCATAGTATGGAAATAAACTTGGACAAGGACATCCCCAAGCATAGTAGGTTGCTTGACCTATCACCTTACCTCCTCGTAATGCTCACCTAGAACCACACAAGGAAAAGGGGTAAGATAAATGATCTCAATGAGTAAACCAAATAGTTTATACAATAACACATATCCCTTAAAAAGAGCTCATAGCTTATAAGTCATAGATCATGATTTGTAATTGATGACTCATGGCTCATGGTTCATAGTTTGTAATTTAATAAAGTTCATAGAAATCACACTTATAACATATAACATATAGAGTGAAGCCTGTTGCCATAATCACTCGAACACATAGAGTGAAGGCTATTGCCATAATTACTCGAACACATAGAGTGAAGGCTATAGCCTTAATCACTCAAACACATAAAGAAGCATGAAACTGATAAGGCTCCATGGCTAGAACCACCCCTTCTAGCTGAGGTAGATACACAACCCTTATCCATTGGGTTAAGACTATGTGTATAAGTTCTAATGATTACTTGCATCGGCACTAGGATTTCTGCATAAAAAGGTTTAGAGGTACCATAGCTAGAGCTAATGGTAATCATATATAACAATAGCATTGAAGATATGTAATCACATGTAGCATAATATAAATAGACTTTTAGTTTGTCAAACAAAAGATAAATAACAGTGTCATTCTAGAAAGTATATAAGTTAGGGCAATAAAGCACTCTATTATCGACGGATAATTAAAAAAAAGGTTTTGGACCAATTATCCTTTGGCTACCAAAGCTTAACAAAGAAATCATATAGTTGCATTTGAAAATAGAAAAGAACTTGGATTTCAAGAATATTAAAGGTTCACATATCATGATAGCTTGTACTTGTAACAATAACATAATGTTTACTCACTTTGTGGTTCCTTTGCTCCTAGTACTTATAGCCCTTGAACCTCTAATACTCTTTAAGCTCTAACATAATATTATAATTCAATACTTAGTATTTACTTAATTATCATGCTATCCTAAACAATAACTATCCCATACACATATAATATTCACATATACTTGGAGTTGCACATAGAAGTGCACTCATCACTTGCACAGAACATGTTGACCATTAAAGTCTTGCACATTTAGCTTTCATAAGCCTATGTGGGTTGTTACACAACCAAAAGAAAAAGGTACAAAGGCTAAAATCTTTGCAATTTTTTTTTTTTAATTATAGAGGCGAACGACATATGAAGCCCTTTATTTCTTGGGACAAAGGTTGATAACATCAAAAGTTTAAGTAATACGACTATAAAGAAGCGCTTCTTAGGATGCAACCCAAATTCTTTTATTTTAATTTTATTTTTTATTTTATGTGTGTGTTTATTTTTAATTATCTTTAGTTATTTATTGTTGATTTTCTCATACTTATTTTATTGTTTTCATTAGTCTTTATGTTGGTTTTTAGCTAGGGGTTTGTTCAAAATTGAAATCAAACAAGAAGAGTGTGAAGAAAATCATAGCAAAGAGTAACCAATGAAGAGGGTGCTACAGATGGCAAGGGCACACTAAAGAATGGTAAAGAATTAGTCATGCCCACTACAAGTGTGGAGGATGCTACACTGGAGATAGATGGCTAAGAAAATTTTGAGAATGGGATGCATTGTGCCCTCCCTAAGTTTAGCGACCATGACACCATTAAACCTGAATTTTTGTTAAAGGATGCAACCTAACCAACATCTATTGTAAAATCACCAATTAAAGCTTAAATCACTTCCTAAAACTTGAGATACACTTTCTTGAGAGAGGGAGAGACTTTGCTAATCATTATTTGAAATAAACTCTCAAAACACCAAGAAAGAAGGTTGGTTCATCAAAGGATATGTGCTATAAGGTGTCAAATCTCTTACATAAAGTGGTCCCATCACCTCCACCATCACCACCAATATATTTAAGGAAGTTTTTCTTGACCTTTATTGCCTTCTTCATTAGTATTTCATGTTTCATTTTTCTTTGTTATGCGTTGTTAGAAATCACATTAGGGATAATGTTATGTTTAATTGTGGGGGAGAATAACTTTGTTTTATTTCATTTTACTTTATTTGCATATGCAATTAAATTTTTTTTTAGGTTTTATCTTCACAGGTTAATGGGTTATAAGTAAGTAAACATCTTCATTTGGGACTTAAACTTGAAAATTGGGCATTTTTAATTAAAATAAAATTATCTATCACTTAATATGCAACTTGAGATTTTAAGTAAACAAGAATGTGATTTTTAGTCAACCTTAAATTGGGAATGTTTATTAGTAAGGATAATTACACCAAAAGTCTTAATTGAATTGTGAAGTTTTTCAAGTAAAGATGTTTGCGTTTGATTGGGGACAAGTAAAGTCTTAAGTGTGGGGGAGTTTGATATATGTCAATTTTACATACATTATTAGGTATTTTAAGTAGGAATTTCATGTATTTAGATTCATTTTAGGTTCATTTCCATTACATTTTATTATATTTGTGATTTGAGGAAGGTTTCAAAGACTTCTTGTGGGTTTTAACTTGACTTGATAGACAAAGAACAGGAAGAAGTTAAAGTTGGAAATCATTGAGCTTATGATAAGCGTAGAGGGCACCACACTAGGAAAACTAATTTCTATTGCACCGTCCATAAATGTAGCAGTCATGATGTGTTGACAAGTCCAACTTTTAACTTTAACTCCAATTTTAATTATGAAATTGGAACTTCTTAATGTAACCACAATAGAAGGCAACACTAAATATGACATGAGGAAATTAATTTTTAGAGGGAAAACATAAAAAAGAAGTTTTAGAGAGACTTTGAAGGATAAAACACAAGATTGAAGATTTAGAGATTGAAAATTGAGAGATTTTCTTTCCTATTCTCTCTATTCTTTTATTTTTATTTTTTCTTCTTTTTAGTACTTTGTTTTTGCTTTAATTATGTCCAACTACTCTATAGTTAGGAATTGATGCTTTGGAGCATAATTTTTGTGACACCTTAGCTGGCGGAAATGCTAGCAAAATTGAATTGTCTAAAATTAAGATCATTTCAAGTAAATAATAATAATTACAATGTACATAAAAGTGTGGTTATCGGATAATAATTAATATTAATTAGGGGTTAGATGTAGTAGAATTAAATAATTAAAATAAATAATATATGTAATAGGACTAAATTAAAGAGTAGAAAATACTTAATTGAAAGATAGAACTGAAATTGAAGTAATAAAGAGATTATTTAGATAGTAGTGGAGGAAAAGGCAAATAAGGAAAGTTAGTTAAAATTAAATAAAAAAAGAAATGAATAATAATAGATAAATAATCAAACTCTAGGATGCAATGGTCAGATATTGATGGAGTAAGACCACTAAGCTTGTTAACTAAGTGACACATGGAATTCCACTAAGATATGAATATATAAACCAAGCTTACCTTATACACCACATTACAACTTCCATTGTATTTCATTTCTTTAAACCTGATTGAATGAAATGAGGGGAAACTTGAAGAGAAGCTCTCAGCCAAGGTGAATTAACAAACTACAGCTAGAAGATTTTCAGGGCAAACTTGAAATTTCTTTTATGCAACTTGACCTAGGAGTGTATTTAATTCTTTAATGAAAAAGTAAGAAATTGTTGAATTTTGGTAAACCTAAATGCTTTTGGTAGAATTTGGGATTTTAAGGGAAACTTTTATAATTTCAACTGTGAAAATTCATTGGCATTTCCACTAGCCTTGTTGAGCCATAATGGCTTTCCTTCTGTGAAGGAGTTGGGCATTGTGGACTTCCCATAGCTTCTTAAACAACTTCATTTTTTCAATGGAGTTCATCTCTCTATTCCTTTGTTTTTTCATGGGTAACGCCATGTTCATTGGCCACCCTTACACAATAGGATTTTTTGAGATCATATGCATGAGACACTAGGGACTTTTCTCTTTGCTCTTCTAAATTGGAGCTTTTCCTTTTAATTTCTCATTAGCCTTTTTCTAACTAACCAGTGCTTTTGAACTCTTTGTTTTCTTTCATGGACATTCTAAACTTGTATGCCCTTGATTTTTACACAGCCAGCAAGTAACTTTTTATGGAGCTACTACTTTTCATTTCATCCTCAAGAACTAGAGCTGATGCTCTAGGATTCTTTGCTCCTAATCTTACCTTTCTTCGTGCACTATTTTTGGGTGTGACCCTCTCTTTTACAAATCTAGCATAATTTGTGCTTGGCAGTAGGATCCATTTATGAAATTAGATAATTCATGAGAAAGAGAATCAACTACTATATTTTATCAGAAGGAATATGTTCAATATCAAGTATGTAATAGCTAAACCATTCTTGCAATCTCAAAATTCTAGTTTGCATGGCCTCTTTGAGATTCAAATTCATAAAATTCTTGAAATAAGTTGAACCTATTCTAATAACAAACCTTTTTGGAGTTAGGAAGATATAAAAAGCTTTTATGCCATTTTTTTGCTACTATTACTTCCTTTTCATGAATTGGATAATTAATCTTTGCTCCTTTAAAGGTTCCAGACTAATACTTACATATTTGTTCTAATTTTCTACCTTTAATTTTTAGAACTACTCCCCAGCAAGTATTTGATGTCTCTAAGGCTAACTCATCGTCATATGATGGTAATTTTAAACAAGGCAAAATTTTCATTTTTTTCTGTTACCTGAATGACAGCTTGAGTGTCTTCATCTTCCCAAAACCAAGGATTTTTATCAAATGTTTACTTAGATATTCTACCTAAGTATTTGGAAAGATCTTTTACAAATTATCTAGCATAGTTAGCAAGTCTGCTGCATTTTTGCACCTACTTCATATCTTTAGTTCATCAGAAAAATTAACAAGTTTTTTAGAGATATGGCTTTGAAGCCTAATTTTTCCTTTTTCTATTTCTATCCATAAAAACTTTACCTTTTCCTAAAACCATTCTATCTTTCTTTTAGATATAATCATACCTTCTTATTTGAAGATATCAGTCACTTGTTCAAGGTGACTCATATGTTCTTTTTCATTTTGACTGAAAACTAACACATCGTCTATATAGACCATACAAATTTTTTTCAATTCTTTGAAAACATTATCCATTTTACATTTAAAAATGCTTGGAGCATTTTTTTTAGGCCCAATGGCATTACTAGCCATTCATACATTTCCTAATGACCATTGAATGTTGTAAGTGCTATAGAATTTTTCTTTTATCAGTGCTATAGAATTTTTCTTCTATCTTTGTCTACCAATAACCAATTTTAAGATCAAATTTAGAAAAGATAGAAGGTTGCTTTAGACTTACTCTATTGATGACACCTCCTGCTTTGGGAATCTTATAGCCATCATCTTTTGTTAATTTATTTACTTGACAATAATCTATATAGTTAATTACCATAAAGGCTAGACTAGAATGTGGAATGTTATTATCTCTAATCAAACTTTTTTCAAGGAATTCAGGAATTTGTTTGTCAAATTCTTCTATCATCTCATTATTATATGTTATATTTCTAGTATGGATGATAGTACTGGGATCTTTTAGTCCTAACTTAGTAGTTTTGCCATTTAGAACTCATAACTTTATTTACTAAAGTTATCAACTAACTTAACAATAAACTTATCCCATTTGGTTCCTTTTAGATGGATGCTTTGTGTAATAGATTTTTCTATTACACTTTGTGCTTTAAAGCAGAGTTCATCATACAAAGAGGTACCATGTGGTTCTTTTTTAGAGTTTTCACAACCAAATAGACAATCGACCTAAGTTTTAGCACACTAAGCTTGCATTCTGAAAATTAGTTCACAAGGAATAGTTCTATATAACTTTGAAATCATAACTGGATAAAATCCAATTTTAATTTAAGATTAGGTTATTTCAAAGATGTAATTTTGACACTTCTAATGAGCTCTTGAACAATAGGTCTATTTTCTTTTTACCCTTTTAAGAATGCATTACCTGGAATAATATTTGCATCTAATTTAGGAAATGTAAAAATCTTATCAATAGTGAATTTTTGACTATTCATGATAACAGGGACTCATTGTACAAATTGCATGACTAGGTTGACCTCTACATATGCCATGCTTAATACCATTAGCTCGGGCAATGCTTTCCTCCATTCATTAGAAAGTATGTTGGGTATGGCTTTATTATTTGTTGCACTGTATCAATTAATGCATTCAAATAATATTCATAATAACCAAGAAATTTAAATGTTAAAGAAATATAAGTGCTCAAACTTGATTCCTCTATACTAAATATTTTTTATGATGCCATAGGTTTCAGACAAACCATTTCCCAAACATCCTCAAAGGAAATTGATCGTTGTTTGGAGATTTTTTATATCTCTCTTACAACTACAAGAATAAGACTTACATGTTTTAATACACATATACTTTCCCAACTTTCTTCATCTTTATAAATAGGTAAACTGAAAGTTTTATATCTTATAATTTTTCTATTGTCTAAAGATGATGATGAAGCATCCTCCTCTAGGTTTAGTGCCTTAAGAACTTATTCTAAATTTACAGATGAAGTAGACATTCTCTATGAATTTTACCTAGGAATGGTAGAATTAGATCTTCTTTCAGGATAAAAAATTTAGCATTTCTCATAGGTTCTTTGAAACTTAAAGTGATATTTCTACCTCTTTATGTTATTTGGGAAGGTCCTATTGATCTTGAGGTTTCTGTTAGTTCTTGAAGAACCCAACTTTTGGGCCAAGTCATTTCTAAAGGATTTATTTCTTTCCTATGGAATTTTCTATAATTGTCTAACACTTCATCGAATAACTCAGTTATTTTAGAGATGTTCCTCACTCTAGGATTATTTAATCTAAAAATAATTCTAATGTGATATGCTAAATATTTAGCATGGATAT
This sequence comes from Reutealis trisperma, assembly GCA_947687605.1. Lineage (NCBI taxonomy): Eukaryota > Viridiplantae > Streptophyta > Magnoliopsida > Malpighiales > Euphorbiaceae > Reutealis > Reutealis trisperma. The sequence continues at coordinate 50,168 of CANTUT010001275.1, read as the reverse complement.
TCATTTTGTTCATATTTTTTGATTTTATTCTTAAAGATAATGAATTACCCAAACACCCATCCCTTAAAGACATCATGTAATTGGGATAGGATTGAAACCATACTGGACCATGGGCTAGGTTTTTCTATACATCTGATATCAATTGGTCTTGAAATAATTTCCATCTTTTATTTAGTACAACAACTATCACAGGGCTATCTGCTGGTATGTTGAACAATGGCATTTATCCTACTTGGACAAGACCATTATGAATGTATTGGTAGGTTCCCTTGGATTTATTTACCATCTCTCTAATTTTTGGCAAATTGATTAAGGGTACAACCAATGTTTCTATTTTCACATTAGAAACTTGAGTAATTGATTCAAATTGGGAGACATCTACTATTGACCTAAAATTGAATTTTGACTTACTATAAATAACATTGTTGTCTACCTTTGGGAGTTCAATTTGATAAGTGCATGAATTCCTATGTTTTGCCCCTTGATTTATCATGTTTTATTATTTAAATTGAGTTTAATTTGTTTGTTTAAGTTCTTTTTAGAGTAATTTCTAGGAATTATTCATATTTTGGAATGTCGTGCTCATTTGAGCTCGAATTGCGGTTAAAAATTAAAAAATGGTGCAATTTTTGGGTAATTTTGGCTATAGACACACCCAGTGACATGCCTATGTCACTAACCATGTCATTTTGCTTGAATTCCAGTAGCTACGACATGCCAAATGATGTGCCCATGTCAATGGCCGTGTCATTTAAGTAACCTGGCCATGTAAGGCTATAGAAGTCCAACAACTTTGAACACCTTATAGTATTTTCTGCATAACTTGAGTTACAGAGGTTCGATTAAGGTGATTCAAGTATCGTGGGAAAGATAAGAGAAAGAGCTAAAAATTTTAAGAGAAAAAAAATTCTAATTCCTTCGTTTTCAGACCCAAATTGGCATGTAATTCAAATATTGTATCTTGGCACCTAGCCTAGCTTGACATGGCGAAAATTGGCCAATCCATGCTTGACACCTATCCAAACCCTAATAAGCCTTAAATAACTATAAAAAGACATAATTTAAATAAAAAAAGAGAGCTCTTTGCTTGGTTTTAATAGCTACCCTCATAAAGAGGTGAGATAGAGTTTTGTGCAGAATTTTTATGGTGATGATCCAATATGCTGCAGATTTTGAAGAGGATGAAGATTGAAGCAAGGATTTCTCATCATTCATAGATTATTTGAGTTTCCTTTACCTTCTCTTGTATTTTTTATTTCAATTCTCTATTATGAACTAATTTGTTATTTATCTAGATAAAGATGAACCTTAGTTCTTAATTGTATGAACTGAATAATTTGTTTTGAATCAATTTATCTTTGGATTGATTTATTCTTATGATTTATAATATTTATTCTGATTGAAAATTACCGATTTGTTGATTAGATATTGTTTTTATATTAGATGAGTAAAGACACCATGATATAGATAGATCACTTATGGGAATTGGGTGTTGATTGGGGTGCTAGAGATAGACTTACAAGACTTCTTTAGATGTTAATCTCTTGAATTTAATACTGCTCCTATTTGATTATAAGTTGAGAAGAGATTCCCCTATAATACTTAGGAAGTTAGGGATTTAATCACTTGAGAAAAGTTTTTATCTAATTTAGTGAGAGTCTAATTCAATTCATTGTTTGATGATTCATACCATTGTTCTTGACATGCATGAGAGGCTAGAGGAATTCAATATCTAAATGAACTTCACTATTGATTTTCTGTCATCTATCCTTTATTGCTTTCATAGATTAGTTTTAAATATTTTAGTTTAATTAATCTTGAAGTTAGTTTAACTAGACAATAGTTTAAGTTTGAACTAGTACTTGTGTCAATGTCTTTGTGGATTGACCTCGTTACTACTATACTACCTTAATAGGTGCACTTGCCTAGAACCAGGGTAGAATTAGTCATCGAGCTATTATAAATGTAAAACTCCTAGTGTCGCAAAACGCGCATCACCATTCTAGGTAACTTTTGGATGGGTCATCGTACTAGAATGATTATTCCTAACTAGAGAGGTATCCAATAGGATCAACTCTTCATCTATGGTGCCTTTTGGAGTATTCATATGAATAACTGGGCTATCTATAAATCATATTCATCAATGTAAGTTTCATTTTTAGAAACTATTTCATACATAGAATCTATTTCAAAGTCTATATCTAAATATTCATCTTTTTCTAAAGGTTTATATTCTAGACTCTCATATATAAATAAAATTATCCATAGATTTTCCTTTCTATTATTCTTGTGAGGAAAAGCATTTACTTTATAGTTTTTTAAACCGCAAATCCAGTAGTAAGAGCAACTGCTAAGAGGTTTTCCTTGAGGACATTTAAGGGTTCTATCATATTTTTTTCTTAAAGGCTTCTATTCGTTCTTTATCCCTAAGATTGGTTCTCCTTCTAATAAATTAAAGAAATGATGAAGCCAATCACAATGGAAGCAAGGTGGTGGAATGAAATTTCAAACATTTTAAAATTTCACTTCACCCGATTAGATCTAAACATTCACTCAAGCAATCAACTAATTTATGTGTAAAACACATATGCATAGAAAGAAGAATGAAGAGTAATCATGTTACCACTTGAAGATTTCTTCTTTCTTTATCAAAGAATTCCCTAAGTGTGAAGCCTCTAGATCATCCATTTAATTTCTTTAGTGTACTTGAATCCCTCTCTTGGTTGCTCAATCTTGATTCAAGATTCTCCAATAAAAACCTTTAGGAATTTTGGGTTCCTCTTCTATTTTGTTTAGACAAAATCATTTTTCAATTTGCAAGCAATTGTTCTTTTAAAAAGAACAAAGAAATGAATTGAAGATTAAAGAAAATTAAAGAAATATTTTCTTCATCTTTCTTTTTCTCTCTCAACTTCTTTCTCTAAAATTGCTCCAAGTGAAAAATGAACATCTTCTATGTGAAAAAGGTGAACAAAAATCTTACATACATGTTTTTCCACAAGACTTAACACTTAAGTCTTCACAAAGACCCTTATGCCCTAATTTCAGTTTATGCTTTAAGCGAAATGTCCATTTTTACCCTTTAAGGTTAATGAATATTTCCATAAAGTCTTAAAGTGGAAAGACCATTTTAACCTTAGTAGAAAATTCTCAAACCCCTAAATCCATCACATGGGTTAATGAATAGTGAATTTTCTTTAACCCCTAAATTGCCTCTTTTTCATATCACATATTGGCTTAGGCCACATCTCATGTGTTTAGGATTTCACTAAGCTTAAAATTAATCTTTGATTTAGCCTAAATCATTTTCAATTTAATCTTTCTAATTTGCATCATATACAAATTAATATTTAATTGAATCGAAACCTTTATAGATTAAACATCAAGACATGATAGGGTCCTTGTAAATTTAATTACATATTTAATCATTTTACCACTAATCAATTGATTAAATACTTTAACTAATTATTATGGTAAATCTTTTACACTTGAAATATGATTACTACTGGGTGTGTGACTTTCTAAGTTCATGTCTAATTAGCAATGGGAATGAGAAAATATTTTTTTTTACTAATGTGAAATCCCTACTTCACACTTAGTCCTATAAGTTGTGAGTGATAATTAGCATTCCATATCAGGACTATCTAATTAAAAATGAATGTTTATAGTTGATTACTTTAAACATCACATAAACCATCGATCATAAATTATCATATACTAAAATCCCTTCATTAAAGATCCCAATCTCGGCTATAGTAATGGTTTATGTCAAATCCTAATGTTCTTCAATTCTAAGTCCTTATCTTAGTTCTAATTCTTGATGAGATAGATTCCTACTAGAAACTCTTTCTAGTGAATCTAACTATCCTGGCTAGGAGCTTTAGTTATCAAGAATAACTAGATAGAATAGGATTTTAAACTCATTTACTCAAGGTAATGAATTCTATCTTAGCGATCACTTACCTCTATAACAAATTAGAACTATCACATGCCATATATCCATATATGAATAGTATGTCTATGTAAGCAGTAAATCCTAATCTCCTATGTGTCATATACGGTATCCCTCTGGTCACTATTATGCACTATTATGACCTATATGATAAATAATTGATAAGTAGTAAAACCCATATTATTATCATTTAATGTCATAGTTCAACTATTCATCTTATGAATATCCACGTGTTTATATCTACACGACATGTCAAGCAACATGAGACTCACTACCTCCATAATCATCTGTATCACATACTAATTATAAAAATCAAACAGAGGTGATGGTCTTCTAGAATTAATGATTCCTAGTCATTAATCCTATGATCACGAACATATTTAAAATATTTGTACAAGAGCGATCTGTCTCCTATATTCTCAACACTTGAGAATAGATCTTATTATAAATACTTAAAGACTATATTATATTTAATATGCCATTAAGAATTATTATCTACTATTACATAACTATTTTGTGGCTCCTAGAGCACATGCTGCTATCAATCTCCCACTTACATTAGAGTCATTCTACTCAGTGTCAGAAACTCATCTTTATAAGATGAAGTCTAGCTACTACTAACTTTTGAATTTAGTCAACGAACTAACCAAGTTAATGGTTAACACTATTTTTTACAAGGCTAGAATGCCCATTCCAAAAATTAATTAGATAATATCATAATGCCTTTCAAAATATTTTAGATTTTAGTGCGAGACTTGAGTTCTCTTACCCTAAGCTAAGACTCCATTATTATCATGGCAAAGAGATACTTGTGATGTACTAGAGAAACTCTTAACTAGTTCATAACTACTAAATTCAAAACATCTTCTTGTTTGCAACATCTTATATCACAAATTTGGCTTCTATAGTGAAGTTTACAACAACAATTTACTTAGAGCTTTTCTAGCAAATTATAACTTCATTATGTATTACAATAATCCCAATGATAGACTATCTATCATTTATGTAGTAACATTCTTCATTTATCAAAATTAAATTTTCAGTACTTTTCAAGTACTTTAAAATAATTATGATTATATTTCCAATAATTTAATCCTAGATTAGATTAGAATTTGTTAGTCATACTAATAATATTCTCGACATCAAGCTCATTATATGACTCTTGTATAATTTAGATTTCCTATAGTTGAACTATAATGAATCAATGCCCTACTTTCTTTGGGTATATAAGGAGTCAACCCTTAAAAAGTAAATATTGAATTAGCATATTGAACTCTTCAACATCTTTTTCCAAATGTTGACTTAGACATATTAAACATTCTATTCAATCTAACTTAGACATATTAAACATTCTATTCAATCTATCTCTATAGATATGAATTATCAAGAATGTAAAATAATTATCTCAAGTCTAAAAGAAAAAAGTAATGGTTAAACCATTCTACAAATGCAAATATATTAATACTTTTACAAACTAATGTATTATCCATGTACAAAACTAGAAAGTAAGGAGACTCCCACTATCCTTTTGCACATTAAAGACTCATCTTGCTATGATACAACTCATTAAGGTTTTCATATTTGGGAATTTTCTTAAAACTCTAAGCCTTTAGATTTATTCCATTATTATTTTCTTTTCTAGAGAAAGAAAACTAGTAATAACATCCATATGTTAAATTCACAATCATTATGCATTACTATATCATATATATCTACAATAGAATCATCTCATAATTTGCTTCATCATGAATGTAAAACTTTTGTGCATTCATATAAAGGAAATTATATTTTTCTTAAGATTAGATATTTTACTATCTCATGATTTATTTCATCATTAATATACAACTGTTGTGTATTCACATAAAGAAAATCATATCTTATAGAAAAATTAGATATTCTACTAAACCTTTTAGCAGTTTATAAGGATAAAACATTTAGTTAGTTTTTAGATTTTTCACATGGTTGGTCAAATTAACTTTGATCATTTTGTTGGATATTATTTGATGACATTCACCCAATCGTTCTATCTCCCTCAATATGTCACTTTCTTTAATAAACACTTTATCAAGAAATAATATCTTTACTAATAACTCTTTATTATGCAAAATACTATCCTAAACAACTTTTAGGATATCTAGCAAACCTTATTTTAATTAGAATTATCTTTTAATTGTCTGACTTCAACTTATCAAATAAACTAGATATTTCAAATCTTATCATGAGTAAGAATTTTGACATCTATCCATATCATATCATATATGAGTTAGGATTAGATAGACTTTGGAGAAAATTCTAGTTAAAAATATTTTGCTATTAATTGTAAATCTCCAAAAGAAAATAAATAAAAACTTTTATAGTTCATCATTTATTACATCATATTATATATGTTGTAATGTATTCTTTTGAGTATACCATCACGTTGTAAGGCTACGCTCAAGCATTGGTCTGATTCACTAAGTGGGATTAAAATGCTCATTTGGGAAAATTCTCACGATGGAACCCTTGGGTTTAGATTGGTTGATTTTGAAAATTGACTTTGAGTCGCCACCTTAATTTTATTTTTTATTTTGTAAAAAGTTAAGGGAAAAACTGCAATATCTCAACCCGATACAAGTTATATGAAGATATTTGATTAGTATCATAATACTTGCCAAAGTTAATGATGAATATTGAGTTAAGTTTAAATGTTTATGTTTACATGTGAATTTTTTGCATTTTTATAAAATAAATTGTTAAGCAATTGATAAATAAATTTTGATTTACAAAGATATTGACGATCAAGATGCAAGTATTATGAAAACTAAATTCATTATAGAGGATGACGACCTCGTATATTATTAAATGAATATTTTTATACTTGAAATGATTTGAATTTAAATGTTTTAAAAATAATAATTTTATATGATAATATTTTATACTGACATTCAAAGTAATAAATATTTATGAATTTACATTTGAATATTGATATTGATATTGATATTAATATTTATTTATATTATTATATTGATATTAATAAACAAAGATTATATTGATAATTGATATTATATATATGATTTATTAATATTGTTATATGAGTATTTGAAATAATAGTGAATTATTTTTAATTTAATATTGATATTTGGAATGAATAATTTATTTATTACATTTTATATTGATACTTGAAATAATATTAATTTATTGTATTATTATACTAATATTTTAAGAGAATATCTTGTTAAATGAAGTATTGATTTTTAAATTTGTTATTTATCTAAATGAGAAAGTTTAAATTAAAGAAATTAAAATTTTATTGTAAAATATATAAATTTAAGTAATTAATATTTGAGATTGTATGTTATGATTTATATTATAATTATTGAATAATATGGTGAAATATGTGAAATTAATATTTTGGTTAAAATTATTATTTTAGAAGAAACTAAAAAAAAAAAAGAGAAAAACCTGCATAGCCTTAAACACGAGGAGAAAAGGAAAGAAATAGACAAACAGAGGTAGAGAATGGATAGAGAGAGAGAGAGAGATGGCATAATTAGTTCATCGCCTTTTGCTCATCGCCGATCAACACGCATCTACCAGTGAGGAAGCTCACTCTCTGAGCTTTTGAATGCCACCTTGCTCGTCACCAACAGCCGCTAGATGGCGACGCACGCTCCATCCAAAGTGCGGTCGGCATAAATTCTTTGGGCTGATATTCAACCATTTTCCAACCTCCTTTTCTGATGAAATTGGTATGGTTCGTGATTCCAACTTTAATTTAGTATATCATTTCCTAATTTTGGACAACTTTTGTTTTTTACTGGAATCCGGTGATTCTAACAGTTATCGATGCTATTTTCAACTATTTTATGGTGAATTATAGAAAGTGAAAAGCATATTCAGACTCCTCAAGTCATAAGATAACTGTTGGTACCCTCGGATCGCAATTCAATCATCATTGAATTTTTTAGCGATCAGATTCATGCGACCTCTGAAACTAACGATTTCAGACAGTAGCTCCGACTTATTAAACTGAGTCACATAGCATAAATCTCAACTCCTAATTGGATATAGATTTGAATTATGAATTTGTCTGTGAGAATTTAGGCAAATAATTCATTGTAATTAATTAGTTAAAATGGATAATTGAATTGACATAATTATTATTGGTATGATTATTGAGTACTATTTGTGATTAAATTGAAAGATTAAAGTGAGATGTTAATATTGGAATTGATTGAGAATTGGTTTAATATTAGTTTGATAATGAAGAATGAAATTAACAAATGGGATTAGCGCATTGAAGGTCCAGGTTGGACCAATTAATTGTGTTATTGTTGATAAATTGTATTTATAGTAATTGGGAGTTAATCTTAATTTAGAGGTGATGCTGCCAAATTTTCGATAGATAATTTAAACTCTATAGATAAATAATAAAGAAGTAGTATAATAGTATTTAATCAATGATATTGCTAATCTTAGGAGAATTTCAAAGGGGAATTCGGAGGATAATAATGAGAAGTGAATATTTAGCTAGTTAGTGATCTATAGTCTGGGTGAGTAAAGAGTACATAATCTCATATTTGAATTCAAAAATTTAACATTAATAAAATATTGTTATTGTTAAGTTAAGAGGCATGTTTATGGTAATATCAAATTCCATTGTTTATTGATAAGTAATAAATTGTTAAATGTTAATATACAAATTATAATTGATTTTCTATTGATTTACAAAAATTATAAATTTAATTGATGTTCCAACAAATATGATACTAAAAGCCCTGTCGTAAAATTTTAAAATATTTTTAAAGTATTAATTAAGGATAATTCAGATGCTTTATGAAAATAATTGAAAAGTTACCAAAAATGGTTAATGTTACATATAAGCATCATGCTTATGTATATGGATTTATATCTAAATTGTAGCTATATAAAAGTTCTTAGGGTTAAATAAGTGAATAAAAAATATGGAAAGCTATAAGTAAGATTAAATTAATAGTTAATATCCTTCCTAAAGAAGAATTATCTACATAATTATTAATAATATAATTATTGTTAAAGTGTTGAGCCCTAATCTACCGAAAGGATTTTACATATGTTTTAAGTGTTACCTAGAGTAACTCTTTTCTACCAGCACCTAAAAAATCTTTCAGAAAGTATTTGTGAACCCTGAACACAAGTGAGCCATTTGAATCTTGGAAATTATTGAAATTCCAATTTTCCATTTTATCAAGGATTAACCTTAACATAGAGATCCCCGTCTGATATGGGTAAGACATCAAACTATATGCACACAAAAATCAAATTATATATAGTGATATAGGGGTACATTCTAAAAAGAACCTCTGCCTCAAGTATGCCAAAGTACTTGTACCCCAAATTTAAAGGAGCTTTATGCTTTGGGTATGCTACAAATAGCCTCTACCCCAACTATATGGGAGCATGCTCATATCAAGAGACTCTACTTCGAGTATGTTCAAAAGAGCCCCTACCACAATTTAGTGAATGATCTCTATTGACCTTAATTGTATTGTAACCGAAACATATTGAAATTCTTGTTCGTTAATACCCAACCAAGCTTATTATAAGATCTAAGAATATTGTCACCCTATTTGCCATATATGTTCTAAAAGTGAAATGACAAATTGACACTATAGCAATAAAAGATCCATTCCAATAGAAATAATTATAAGTTTGAATATTATCTCCTTTGGATTAAAAAGTATATTTATGTGTATAAAATGTTTTCTTTAATTTGTTAATGTCATTATATATATATATATATATATATATATATATATATATATATATATATATATATATATATATATATATATATATATATATATATATATATATATATATATATATATATATATATATATAATATATATAATATATAATATATAATTTATTTAAATGACATGTTTATTTGATGAAAATGTTTAAATTATAAATATATATGATTTCCATAAAATATATATATGTTTCTTATATGAATATCAATAGCAATTTGATATAATTTTATTTCAATATCTAAATGATATGTGCCATTATAAAATAAAATTATTTGCTTACAACTTATCATTGATTTATATGCCATTGATATTAAAGTTAATTGTTTATAGATTTCTTAAATTTTAGAAATTTTTTTTACATGCATGTATATGAACTTTACTTAAATATTCGAAAATCGTATACTTACATAGTTTTTATAAAATTGTATTTTGAATAATGCAAGAATTACAAGATATATATATATATATATATATATATATATATATATATATATATATATATATATATATATATATATTCCCTTGAGATATTAAAAATATTAGAAAAATTATATTACTGATTTTATAGCTTATTAAATATGAAATGTTTTCAAAAATATGTATACTGATACGATGAGACAATTATTTATATATATGTAGTCGTCTAAAAATTTAATACTCTTATCATATATGAATTTTGCATTTTGCATATTCATATAATGAACTATTATTTTAAAATGTCTTATAATGAATTATGAAAATTTTTGAAGAATTATACGTATGTAATAAATAGATTTCAATTATTTGTATTTATATGTTTAAACTAAACATATGTTGTTTAAAGTTGTCTAATTTTTAAGCAATACAAAGTTCCAAAATATATTTGTATAACATGATAAGTTGAGGTTTCTAAAACCTTATGGTTCTAAATGTTTATTTGTGTCCCTATGTGTGGAGAATTATTATACCATTCTAATCATACCAAAGTTTGAGATAATTTAATGAAGACGGGAATTATATGGCACAAGTGTTATGCAAATTGAAATTAAATACTAAAGACTCCAAGATGTATGTGCTTTTAAAGATACTAAATTTATATTGTATGAGTTGTCTAACTTCTAAAGAATATGACATTTCAAAATATAAACATGTACAGTAAAGTTTGAAATCTCTAGAATCTTATGAATTTAAACACTTATTTATATACCATTAGTATTGAAAACTGCTTAAGTATGTTCTACCTTTACCAAAGATTATTACATTTTAATGAAGATAAAAATTATGGGTTACTAATTGAATTCAAATGTGAACTTTATACACTATAATCTATTTACTGCAAAAAGTAAAATATCTCTGATTATTTCAAAAATACATCTCATATTATCTGTTGAAATAATCAAAGTGCTATGATTCAAAAGTTTTCGTACAAATACAATTAGTTGAAAATGGAGATTTATTTGTATAATTTCCTCAAATATTGAAATTAGAATAAAGTAAATAAAGTAAAGTAAATATTTACATTTGATGAATTTATAAATAAATGATTAGTGAATTATATTTTAAATTTTTTCCAAAGATTGATTGTGTTATTTGCTCACTGAGCTTTCCTGAAGCTCACCCCCCTCCACTCACCAGTTTTTATAGGTGAAGACCGAGTGGTCTCAAGAGTCTAGTGGATAGTGGTAAGTTGATTCCTCAAGCAATCATTTCTTCCTTGAGGATTTCCAGGTCAAAGTAATAATTTGACTTTTTATAATTGTTTGTATTTGTAAATAGATTTAAATGTCTATAGATACTCCATGTGTGTAAGATAGTATAAATTTGATGTGATCAAAAGTATTTGATCAGTATTACATTAATGTGTAAATTGAATGGTAAATTGAGACTGACCAAAAGTATGAGAATCAATGATTAATCTAGTGTGGAAAGTATGATTGGTATGCAGGTTGTGATCTTGGGCAATGTAGTTACTGATATCATATTAAATTTCACTATATGTATGGGTTTTACGTGTTATTGGTGCCTTTATGGTTACTCATGCCTTAAGACTGTTAAATCTTCAAGAGTGTGGTGTGACAAAATCCCAATTAAATGACTACAATTTTATCCTAATAGAAAAAAAATGCACTAGTCTTTGATTACCAAAGAAGATTCGGGGACTCGGTTTTTGATTTATTTAGAAAAAAATTATTTTGGCAAATTTAATACAAAATGACTTAAAATAAATTTAATGAACAATTATCAATTGCCTGAAATAGTTAAAGTATGCATGATCCAATTCATCCATCCATTCATTCATTCAATATAAAAGAGCAATAAATAAAATAAACGTAAATTAAACTTTACATGAAAAATCTAAAAAATAGGGGATACCTCTTGTAGTCCTTATGAGTTCTAAGGAAGTCACATATTCCCCAAACTAAATCTTAAATCAATACAACAAAGAATAGAATAAAATCCTGGTCTACATGAAGAAGGTAAAAAGGGGGGAAGATTGTTGTTTATTTTAGTTGGATTTGATGATTGGAACAAGCATACCTATGTATCCCTTCAAATGAGAATCAAAATCCACGTAGTTTGTCTTTCTTATGAAAAGGGGTTTGTTTAGTCTTAGCCTTTTATAATGTTTCAGTTCATTAATTAAAATGAGGGTTGAGTTGATTGATTGATTTTATTTAATAACCAAGTGGAGTTAAATAAGTCAAATTCTAATTAACTATCTTAGCAAACCAAACATTAGGCAAGAAGCTTTAGAACACTGAAAAAAAAATAAATAAGTAAAAGGAAATGAAAAGGAAAAGGAAACTTACCTCGGACAATAGGTGATGACTTGCCTTAGATGGCCGACGACGACTTTCCTCAGACGATGGGCAACAACTAGCCTTGGATGGTAGGTGGTGACTTACCTCAGACGATGGCTTGCCTCGGACAATGGAAAGCTTTTGACTTGATAAGTTGGCCTTAGAAGTCACAACCTATGAACCCTCAAATTCGCACCTTTGGGATTTGGCTGTAGCTTAACACCTACTAAGATTAGTGAGCTACACAAAGCTAGTATAATAAATTTCCTCAAAATTTCTCTTTTAGATGACCAGCACTCAATTGCAAATCCATAGAATCAAATAGGGCCTAAATTGAATCAAGAACGGATGAGAACGAGCTAAAAAATGAGGTGCGGTAGCCCGCAGGCCAGCTGTGGTAATTCTCAGCTGGCTACGGCAACCACAGCCCTCTCTGCGGTTGTCGCAAGTGTCCCTACAGTAGCCAATTTGCCTACTACAGAGGCTCTATGGTTGCTGCAAAGGCTCTGCAGTTACCATAGCGTGTTTTTCCTGGTTCCCATACTGAAAATTCATAGTTTTGAGCTCCCAAACTCCCCTATAAATACCTTACACCTCCTAACAACTTTGACACATAATGATATGCTTCTATACTCTTCCTAAAGCTTTCTAAACCCTATTCCTAAGCTTTCCACTCATCAAAACTCTTTTCTAAACCTTTAAATCTTTAAAACCCCATTTCAAAACTTCTTCCATCACCTCAAACCTTAATCATAAGTTTCCTTATCACCTCAAACCTTATTCATAATCTTCCTAATCATCTCAAAACCCTATTCATAAGCCTCCTAATCACCTTAAACCCTATCTCTAAGCTTTTTAATCAAGAAAAGGTGCAATTCAAGTTATTTCTTTCAAAAGGAATTCGTGGTGCTCAAGCAAAGGTGTGATTCAAGTCCTTCTAATGTGAGTTCGTGCTACTCAAGAGTTCTTCTTCCAAAAGTAGTGCTTGTGCTATCCCTAAGCCAAGGTGGAAATTATATTCGGTACCAAGCTCACTCCCTACAACCAAAGTTAAAAGTTCTTTCCTTTTCCTTTATAATTCTAATTTCAAGATCTAATTTTTGCTGATTAAAATCTAACCTAATTAACAAATCCCTAAGCCCTTAAAATTAATCAAAACATGATAACAAAGGCAATGGCTTAAAAACCCCTCCTTTGCAAGAAGGAAGAACTACGTGGCATTTGATTTCCATTCCAAGGGATACGCAGGCTTGCCGTCTCTAAGGTATTCAACTTTGCTAAAATTACCAACTTCTTCTCTCTATCACCTTCTTCATATAGTTTAGGATTGAAATTACTTTTCTTAAATAAAAGTTGAAATTTTAATTCTTTTTATTATAATTGTTTTATTACTCTTTTTCTTACTTTAGTTATTTACATTATATTTGTGGAATGTGTGCTTTTCCTAGAACCCATAAGAGTTAGAGGAAATATCCCCTATTTTGGATATTTTGACTTGTAATAGTTTTAAGTAGTTTTTCTCTTATTTTTTGCATTTTGTAATTATCATTATTTCATGTTTTCCATACATTGCATGAGTAATATTTGTTTCATACATCATATTATATCTATTCATGCATACATAAAAACTTCTTTTTACAAAAGCTATTTTGTATTTAAGCCAAACTAATTTTTTGTATTGTTTTAACTAAAACCTAGTCCCCGAGCCCTCTTTGGTCATTCGAGGACTAATGCTTTTCCTTAGGATAAATGGTATAATTTTGGAGTTAATCAAATTGGGTTTTTCCTTTAATTTTCCCAACTAAAATAAACACAATTAAAGTGGTGACTCCTTTTGCAAATTATAATTTACAAAATACAATTTTCTAAACTCATAGTAAGTTCCAATCGTGATGTTTCTTCTAAATGAGCATTTCGATTCCTTTCAATGGATTGGACCGGTGCTCAGGCGAGACCTCACAGTTGGCGACTCCACTAAGGACCCCAAAATCTTTTTGAAAATAAAAGATGAATGTGGACTACTCTTGGTAAAACAAAATGTTTGGCTTTTTAGTACAAAATAGCTTTTTATGCATTACTACATTTGGCTCCTTGTCTAAAACCCTAGTTTCTTAGGAAAGCAAAGGATAGAAAGTAACATCAAATGGGCAACCTTCCTTAGGTTTGCTTACCGATAGTGAAATCATCCAGCCCATGATGTATCCTCTAGTCCTTTTAGAGGTGTAACGAGTATACACATACCATTGGACCTACGCGAGGCTCCTTGACTCACATGTGGTTAGGTATATCACATCTCTAGTGTGATGCGTTCCTTTTAAACCACCCTTACCCTTTCATATAATGACCTACATAACCTTCCTTTAGGATTGTATGCACTATAATACTGAACTTGGTATGTCATTATCATGAAAACTTTTCATTCATGCATATATGCATGCATAACTTAAACCTTGTGAAGTGTCAAAAACTTATCCAAACATCTTCACACCCAAAACCCATAGCCCACCTAAACCTATGGTCAAAATCCAAAACTCATGTTTCACCTAAATCCATGGTCAACACCCAAGCTCATCATCCACCTAAATCCATGGTTAAAGCCCAAAAACTAATGGTTCACCTAAACCCATGGTCAAAACCCAAAATCTATGGTCCACCTAAACCTATGGTCAAAACCCAAAACTCATGGTTTACCTAAACCCATGGTCCAGTCCTACCCAAACCCATGTTAAACTCATTGTAAAAATAAACCCATATATAGTACCACCATCCAAATCCATAATCCTTATATAAGCTAAACACTAACCTAGCTCTATTCTAGCTTCATCTTTCATAATTTTTACCCAAGTTAAACGCTAACCTAGCTTTCATCCTTCATAGTTCCTACCTAAGCTAAATAATGATCTGGCTTTATCCTCAATAATCCTTACCAAAGCTAAACATAGACCTAGCTTCATTCTTATCTATAGTCATTACCTAAACTAAACCCTGACTTTTTTTCATCTTTTATAGTACTATCCAAACTCATGACCCATCTAAGCCCATGGTCTAGCCCAATCAAACTCATTATCCAACTATCACCAAACCTATGTTCCACCTAACATCCAAATCCATCATACATCCAATCTCAAAAACCCATGATCACTCTATCCTTAAGCCCTTAGTAAACCATTCATAAATCGCAATCCCAATTACTCAAGGCTAAACTCTGAACTAGCCTTCAAGGCTAAAATCTGACCTAGCCACTTAAAGTTAAAATCTGACCCAGTCACCCAAAGCTAAAATCTGACCTAGCAACTCAAAACTAAATTCTAACCTAGCTACACAAATTTACAATCTGACCTAACTCCTCAAAGCTAAAATCTAACCTAGCTACTCAAAGCTAAAATCTGACATGGCCACTCAATGCCAAATGCCAACCTAGTTTTCAAAGTTAAAATCTGACCTAGCTCCCCTAACTAAATACCAACCTAGCTAACATCATACACCTCCACCCTCATCTTTACCCAAACACCATTAACCTAACCACAAGGCACTATGATCCATTGCCATTAAACCTAAAGGTCCTTGGTTTGCGATACCCCACCATTTTTTCCAAAGCTTGATACTAACCCAACTCCTTTTCCCTTTCATAAGGTTACAAGATGTCTACTGGATTCAACAAAGATGTCATGGATAAGATTTTGGCCAAACTATTAGAACAATAAGAAGAGATGTTCAAGAGACAAATTGCCCAAATTCAGGCCTAATTATAGGCCCAAAAGGAGGCCATATTAAATGATGTCCAAGACATGCTAAGTCGGGCTAGCATAAATTAAACCCCAAATCCCACTCTCCAAAATCCATTCAAACCAGACCAAAATTTGACATCTGTTTAAGCCCATGCTTTTATTTCCTCCACCAAGCTAACATCTCCACCACTTCCCTCACTTAATATTCTTTAAACAAACACTCTCTCCCATCTAGCACCCACTAAACAACCACAAATCACCTCTATTCCTATGGATCCTTCCCACAGGAGGAAAGCCATATGTAATCCTAGGCTTGGTGTTTTCCTAACCAAACTGGAAGCCATGGAAAAGTCGATAAAAAGTTTGAAAAAGAAAGAAGGCATGGTTGATATAAGTTCATTAAGCCTCTTCCCCAATGCCCAATTACCACCAAAGTTCAAGATGCTGAATTTGGATAGATTTGATAGTATTACTTGCCCCAAGGTCCATTTAAAGATGTACGTAGGGGCAATGCATCCTTTTGGTATAAACAATGAGCTCCTTGCTCAACTCTTTCAACAAATCCTTACTAATCCAACCCTTAGATGGTTTATTAACTTGGATGACAGCCAAAAATAGACCTAGGAGGACATTTGTAATGCATTTGTCAAACAGTATCATTACAATATTGAAGTGGACATTACAAGAAGGGATTTAGAAAGCACTAAGCAGTTTTGAATGAGACCTTCTCTGTGTTCCTTATAAGGTGGAGGGCCAAAGCTGCTCTAATGGTAAACAGGCTAACCAAGCAAGAACAAGTGGATATCCTTGTCAAGAATATGCTTTTGAACTACCAAGATCTCTTATTAACACAATACCTACCCACTTTCAAAGCATTGATTATAACTGCATCCAAGGTTAAAATCACCTCCAAAGTAAATCAAAGATTGCTGCCATTAAGGAAGAACATGAACCCAACATTGAAGAGTTTGACTCTAGCTAAACCTGACTTGTCTAGAATCAGTCCAAGACCTCATTGGCAATAAATACCTCTTTCACCCATCACCTTTTCAAGCCACCTAGTGAGTCAACAAGGCAAGAAGGATATTAGTCAGAGTTTAGGTCATTAAAATCCGAGTCATCGTTTATGTCAGAGTCATCTTTTTGAGTTTGACTATCAGAGTCATCTTTTTGAGTTTGACTATCAAAATCATTTTTTTTCAAGTCTGTTTTTTGGCATCATCTTTTTTCAAGTCTATTTGTCAAAATCATCTTCTTTGAGTCTGTTTATTAGAGTCATCCTATTAAGTCTATTGAAGTCATTCTTATTGTAATAAAGAAAAATAGCATTATCTAATAAAAGTGTGAATTTTTTTCAAATTCCTTTCTTTATGTGTTTCTTTTCATAAAATTTGAATTAAAAAATGAATTTTTGCACCATTAAGGAATCATATGCAAAAGGGTCAAAATTTTATGTAAGGCCACAACAAATGATCATTTAAAGGTAGTCTTCACCAAAATTGTAGTTCCTTTGAAAATATTCAAATTCCCCAAATAGACATTCATGTCACTTTCTCTCTAAGCTACAGGGTGGGGGCAACCCTTAATCATCTTCACAAGCAAAGCATAACAAATAGCTTTGCTAACTAAAAAGGGAAGGAAAACCAAAAATCCAACCCATAATCCAAATAGAACCAAACCTTTCCAAGCAAGTCGGAATAAATAACCTTGCCAACCTAAAAAAAAAATTCAAAAAAAAAAACCAAAAAAAAGAATTTAAAAAAAAAAGAAAAAGAAAAAAAGAGAGAGAGATTAAGAAGGGCAACTTAGAACAAGAAATCAAAACCCATGAAAGCAGCTTAGCCAAAAGATGGAATCAACTGCAACAATTCAAGATGGAGCTCTATTTCATTCCAATTGGATTCACTATCTAGTCTAAAGATACTCATTTTGTTAGTCTTACCTTTCACAAAGTCATACCCCATTAAGTGTTTTCACCACTCTTGTTTAGAGTTTTTAGCCTTTTGTGTCTCATTCTACCATTACCACATCAGTCAAAGTCTAGTCTCACCTCCCAGTTTATGTGTCTAATTTGCTGAGTCAACTCACGAGGTGGCATCCTATCTATCTCCTTCAAAAACACCTTTACCCCTAACTCATTGATTAAGGCCTACTATCTCTTCAAATGATCAACCATCCCATTTTTTCAAAGATTATGCATCCAGGGTATATTATTATCAAATTCATTAGCAAAATATCAAGGCTTGAGCTCATTAGCATAACCAAGGTCCATCATCAAAGCCTATGTTTTTTAGCTAAACTGCCTCCTTTGGAATACTTGTAGATTTCTTTAAGCTTAAGGTCGCTTTATCGATTTAGCTCAACTAATGAATCCACTATCCCAAACACTGTATTGGGTCAACCATCTTTGCTCAAATCTTACAACCTAAATTTTTAAATGACAATCCTTGACCTAATCTGGAACCTAACACAACCTCACCTAACATCTCAAAACCAATATATCCTTCTAAGGACCTACCTGACCTACCCTCCCAATAACCAATCCTTAACCCATACCTTCCCCTACAAAGGCTAGACCTCAATCGTAACTTTCCATGGGCAAACCAAGTTGAGCCACCCATGCTAACATTCTTGCACCCCTTGTCTTTTAAAGACATAACCTTCTCTAAATCCCATAGCAACAAGGCTAAACAAATTACTTTGATCATAATCCTCCCAACATCAAGGCCGAACAGATAACTTTGATCCCAACCCTCCCAACACCAAAACCAAACAGATAACTTTAATCCTAATTCCTCCCAGCACCAAAGCCAAACAAATAGCGTTGATCCTAATCCTATTGACACCAAGGCCTAACAGATAGCTTTGATCCCAATCCTCCAAACATCAAAGCTGAACAAATAACTTTGATCCCAATCCTCCTAAACATCAAAGCCAAATAGATAACTTTGACCATAATCTCCTTAGTATTAGGGCCGAACAGGTGGCCTTACTAAACTAGTTTGACTTCCCAAATCTTCCCCTCCTAAGTGGACCAAAATCTCAAAGTCTAGACTAAACAAATAGCTTTGATTGAAATTCACCAAACCATCTTTACCTTCAACATTTAGGCCAAATAGAGAGCCTTGAAATTCACCAAAAACATCTTTATGTCCAACATTTAGGCTGGACAGATAGCCTTAATTAGAGTTCACCAAGGCCATTCCCACATCCAACATCAAGGTCGAACTGATAACTATTGACAAAACATCATATATACCATGTTTACCCTTTCACAAGGTTCAATTTGCACAAGCATAAATGCCCTTATGCATAACAAACATAAGCAAATATCATAAGCCCAGAATATACACAAGCCCATAATCTAACATGGTATAACTCAGAATCTGACATGGTATAACTCAGAATATGACATGGCACAAGAACACATAAGCCAAAAATCTAACATGGCATGAGCATAAGCCCAGAATTTGGTATGGCATCTCTTCTTAGGTTCAATATCATCAGAATTGCCTTTTGCTCAAAGCCAATTCTAATGAGAGGGCAGCTGTGAACCCTCAAATTCGCACCCTTAGGATTTGGCTGTAGCTTAATACCTACTAAGATTAGTGAGCTATGCAGAGCTAGTATAATAAATTTCCTCAAAATTGCACTTTTAGATGACCAGCACTCAATTACAAACCTATAAAATCAAACAGGGCCTAAATCAGATCAAGAACGAATGAGAACGAGCCAAAAAAGGGGTGCAGCAGCCTGCAGGCTAGCTGTGGTAATTCTCAGTTGGCTACGACAATCACAACCCTCTCTATAGTTGCCATAAGTGTCCTGTAGTAGTCAATTTGGCTGCCACAAAGGCTCTACGATTGTAACAAAGGCTCTATGGTTACCGCAGACCCTGAATATTACCGCAGCGTGTTTTTCCTGGTTCTCACACTGAAAATTCATAATTTTGAGCCCTAAACTCCCCTTATAAATACCTTACACCTCCTAACAACTTTGACACACAATGATATGCTTCTATACTCTTCCTAAAGCTTTTTAAACCCTTTTCCTAAGCTTTCCAATCATCAAAACCCTTTTTCTAAACCTTCAAATCTTTAAAACCCCATTTTAAAACTTCTTCTATCACCTTAAACCTTATTCATAAGCTTCTTAATCATCTCAAAACCCTATTTGTAAACCTCCTAATCACTTTAAACCCCATCTCTAAGCTTCCTAATCAAGAGAAGGTGCAATTCAAGTTATTTCTTTCAATAGGAATTCATGGTGCTCAAGCAAAGGTGTGATCCAAGTCCCTCCAATGAGAGTTCATGCTACTCAAGAGTTCTTCTTTCAAAAGGAGTGCTTGTGCTATCCCTAAGCCAAGGTGAAAATTATATCCGATGCCAAGCTCACTCTCTACAGCTAAAGGTAAAAGTTCTTCCTTTTCCTTTACAATTCCAATTTCAAGATCTAAATCAAAAAAGATCTAATTTTTGCTGATTAAAATCTAACCTAATTAACAAATCCCTAAGCCCTTAAAATCAATCAAAACATGATAACAAAGGCAATGACTTAAAAACCCCTCATTTGCAAGAAGAAAAAACCATATGGGGTTTGATTTCCATTCCAAGGGATACGTAGGCTTGCCGTCTCTAAGGTGTTCAACTCTATTAAAATTACCAACTTCTTCTCTCTATCACCTTCTTCACATAGTTTAGGATTGAAATTACTTTTCTTAAATAAAAATTAAAATTTTAATTCTTTTTATTATAATTGTTTTATTACTCTTTTTCTTATTTTAGTTGTTTATATTATATTTATATAATGTGTGCTTTTCCTATAACCCATAAGGGTTAGAGGAAAGATCCCCTTATTTAGACATTTTGACTTGTAATAATTTTAAGTAGTTTTTCCCTTATTTTTTACATTTTGTAATTGTCATTATTTCCTGTTTTTCATGCATTGCACGAGTAATATTTGTTTCATGCATCATGTTATATTTATTCATGCATACATAAAAACTTCTTTTTACAAAAGCTATTTTGTATCTAAGCCAAACTAATTTTTTATATTGTTTTAACCAAAACCTAGTCCCCAAGCCCTCTTTGGTCATTCAAGGACTAGTTCTTTTCCTTAGGATAAATGGTATAATTTTGGAGTCAATCAAATTGGGTTTTTCCTTTAATTTTCCCAACTAAAATAAACAAAATTAAAGTGGTGACTTATTTTGCAAATTATTACAAAATGCAATTTTCTAAACTTGTAGCGAGTTCCAATCGTGATGTTTCTCCTAAGTGAGCATTTTGATTTCCTTCAGTGGATTAGACCAGTGCTCAGGCAAGGCCTCACACAACCTAATTTGCTTTGTAAAGTAAGGAGCAATAGCAAAACAAAAGGAAAACTTTAAACTAAAAGCTCATTCCTTTCTGACCAAGCTAAAAAAATAACTATTTGCTTTGAGATTAGAGGGTTTGATCAAGAAATGTTAAGTGTGGAAATGAGCTGGGGGTTTAGTTTATATAGGCTAAAGGCTAGAGGTGAAAAAGCTTATTTTTCAATGTGAGATCGTGAAAATGGAGTAGTGACCACATGTGAACCTTGCAGTCCCGCACATGGTATGTGCGGTCATGAAATTGCAACCACACATGCCTATATGGTCACCATATGGGTCCATACAGTCACCGCATTAGGCTGTGCAGTCATGGGCCCTAAGCCTGCTGTTCGGCCAATTTTCGCCCATTCTCGCTCATTCCTCATTTATTTTTTTGTAATTCCAGTTGCATTGCGCTTGTTATTTAATCTCGGATGACCTAAGGGTGGTTTAGAGGTTAAAGAGATAGGTTTTGATTCCCAGGGCTCCATTTCCCAATTTTTTTATTTTGGCAATTTTCATTAAGCTTAGGTGCTCCTAAGGTTCAAATGCAAGCTATAGGGTACAAAATTAAGGGTTCACAGTTGCCCCCTCATCAGAATTGGCTTGACCAAAAGGTGATTCTAATAATAGTGAACCCAGGATTAAGGGATGGGAAAAATGAACCAAAGGGATATCTAAGTCAAAGCTTGGATATATTTAGGTGAAAGGCATGGTTAATTTTTAATGTAAAGGAAAGTTGGAAAAAAGAATCATAGGAATGTTTGAGTGCTTGTTTCCAAATATTTATGAGTGGAGTTGATAGATGAATTTAATAGAGGTAGGAGAATGAACAATAAGGATGTCTAGGTGATCATTTCCTAAACATTTATAGGTGAAATATCCTAAGGCTATCCTAAGATGTTTTGATTTTGAAAAAGAAACCTAACCTTATGTTGGCTGGTGATCCTAAGGCTGTCCTAGGATAGTTTAATTATAAATAAGATACCTAATTTAGTTTTAAGGTATTGATCCTAAGGCTATCTTAGGATGGGTATGATTAAAGAGATACCTAATTTAGATTTAAGGTATGGATCCTAAGGCTATCTTAGGATGGGCCTGATTAAAGAGATACCTAATTTAGATTTAAGGTATAGATGCTAAGGCTATCCTAGGATGAGTATGATGTTAGAAGAGAAACCTAACCCTATGCTAGGTTGATAATCCTAAAGCTCTCCTAGGATGATCTAATTATGAAAAAGAAACCTAATTTTGTTTTAAGGTATAGATCCTAAGGCTTAAGGATAGTTCGTCAGCTTAAGCTTTTCTAAGTGAGTGTTTTGAACCTCTTTTTGAAGATGGTCAACTTTATCTCAAGTATGGTGCTAAAGGTTTTGGTCACAAAGATACCGTAGGCTCATGGATAAGGGCTTGCCTTTTTATATATTGCATCAATTTAAAAGGATTAAGCTAAGAAATGGATAGCAGGCCTTTTAATCTCAGGGATCATATGTTTTGCCAAGGAGGCTTGACCTTTCAAGGATAATAAGATGTTTGCCAAAGAGGTATGGGATGGGCTTTGACTAGTTAAGACCCTTTTTAATCAACTTAAGGATGATGACTCAACTTTGATTTTGTCAAGGAAATTGACTTCAATGATGATGAGTCCTGAGAGACTTGGGATTTTTTGTTCTACCTATGGGCTTGATCCTTGACATGATGGTATAATTTGCCAAAAAGGCTAGGGATGGAACAATATGATTTCATGAAGTTTAGGAATGGTCTGAAGGTAGGTTGGAACTTTCAAAAAGGGATTAGAGAGGTTGTATGGTTTTGCTACATGTAGCATGATTCATGGAAAAGAGCAAGCCAAGCTATCTTTCCATTTGAGATTAAAGAGCAATATAAAATGACAGATTATTGGTTTGACTCAACGCAGGTGAGACACTGGCTTAAAGGAAGTGCCCAAAAGAGTGGCTAAAGGACTAGTGAGAAAAGATAACTTGGGGATCATGCCCTAAATGAGAGATAAGGATGCAATAGATTGAGACTATGCATTAGCTCTTTGAGCTAAGTGATGAGATGATTGATAAGAGATGAATGAGTTATAGGAAGACATGCCCCAATTATAGGATAAGGGCATAGAAGATAGTATAACTTTATAGAACAAGCCTGTAGTGAGGAAGGATGACTTTGAAAACATTAGACAAGAGGATTGATTAAAAATGATTTGACAACTTTGGACATGAGGAAAGATGACTAGGATGAGCTTTCTCTCTCTCTCTCTCTCTCCCTCTTAGCTTTAACTTCTGCTTAAGCTGCCCTTTTGAGTTTTCAACTTAGCGAGCTTGAATTAATAAAATTGGAAAGAAAACATTCCACCATGATTTAGGCTACTGCTTTTCTTCATGTTTAGAGGCTCTGACCTTTGAATTATGGGTTTGACAAAGGCCTTCTCTGTACTTGTTACCCCTTGTTGAGGTGCATTGTCTGATTACCCAATGTGCAATAAGTAATTATATTTACTAACTTTTTATGCTTCAACTATTTGATAAGAGGTCCATTACTTGACCTTTTTTTATTAAGAATCAATGAATCGATTGCTAATAGTGAGAATGAGGGCACCTTAAATTCCGATCTATATAAATTGTAGTGGATTTAATAATGAAATTGATTGTTTATTCATCTCTCTTTCCTTTTTTTTTCTCCTTTTTCTCTCTCTTTTCTCTTTTTTTTCTTATTTTTCTCTCTCTTTCTCTTTTTTTTTTTTTTTTTTTTAAGCTCATCCAAATCAGACTAAACAATGAAGATAAGAAAATTAGAAAATGTAGATGCATTACTATAAAGGAAACTTTATTACAAGATAACAAAAAATGGATCGACATCGCTAACAAAAATATAGAAAAAGAAAATAAGACAATAGATTCTAACTCAAATTTAGACTCAGACTTTGAGATTTAGATTCATACTTTGAGATTTGGACTCAAACTCAAATTTAAACTTGAGATTCAACCTCAAATAGGTCAAATTAGCTGAACTTGAACTGCTTCACAATATGCAACTTAGGACTATGGTAAGGTGGGGTCAAATTGGGTTTGGGTTCTTCATCATTATTCAAGATGGTGATGGGAAATTCAAGTGAAAATGATTCTCTTTGGATACATTTTTCAACTTTGATGTAGTTGAAATCAAAGCTTTAAAGGTGGGTAGGTATTAGGTTAGTAAGTGGGCTCTATAGGTCGAGAATAGATTCTTGACAAGGATAGCCACTTGTTCTTGCTTGGTTGTCCTATTTACCATTTGAGCCCTCCACCTAGTAAAGAACATTGAGAAGGACTTATTTAGAACTGCTTAGCGCTTTCTAGGTCTCTTCTTGTGATATCTACTTTAATGTTGTAGTGGTACTGCTTAACAAACACTTTGTAGAAATCATCCTAAGTCTATTTTTAGTTATCATCCAAGTCATAAATCATCTTAAGACAGCACCAATAAGGGTTTATTGAAAAATTTAAGCAAGGAGATCATTATTAAGACCAAGTGGATGTATTGCCTCTACATACATTTTCAAATGGATCTCAGGGCAAGTGGGAACATCAAATTTGTCCAAATTCTATATCTTGAACTTTGGTGGTAACAAGGCATTAGGGATGAGGCTTAATGAACTTGTATCAATCATGCCTTCCTTTTTCTTTAGACTTTTTATTACCTTCTCTATGGCTTCCAATTTAGGCAGGAAGATCTCAACTTTAAGGTTAGGTATAGTTTCCTTCCCTATAAAAAATAACTATTTGCTTTGTGATGAGAGGGTTTGATCAGGCAATATTAAGTGTGGAAATGAGCTAAGGGGTTAATTTATATAAGATGAAGGCTAGAGGTGAAAAAGCTAAGTTTTCAATGTGGGATCATGAAAATGAAGTAGTGACCACACATGGGCCTTGCGCATACCACACATGGCACGTACAGTCATGAAATTGCAACCATATGTGCCTATGTGATCATAGGCCCTAATTCCATCATTAACCCATTTTTGCCTGATTCTCGCTCATTTCTCATTCATTTTTTATGATTCTACTTGCATTATGCTCATTATTCAATCTCAGATGATCTAAGACTGATTTAGAGGTTAAAGGATAGGTTTCAGTTCCCAAAGATCCATTTCTCAATTTTTTGATTTAGGTAATTTTAGTTTTCAAAGGTTTATTCACTAAGCCTAGGAGCTTTTAATGTTCAAATGCAAGCTGAAGGGTGCAAAATTAGGGGTTCACACACATATGGTTTTTCTAAAATGAATTATGATTATATGCCAATTTTATATTTAGGAAATTCCTCAAAAATTGGTAATCGAGTTCTCCCCATTTTGATTATATTGAAGAGTTATGATACTCTTCTCCTTTTTATATGAAATACCTTTAATATTTATTTTCCTTTTCATCTTGAATTTTATTTCCCTTTTCATCTTGAATTTCTTGAACATTTCAAAGAATTCAAATGAACACTTCATTTCACTTACCTTTTCTAAATGGGTCAATTATATAAATAGGTAAATACAATGAATTAGGAAAAACTTCCATTAACCATTTCACAAAAGGTATTGATGCATCTATATGCATAAGTTTCAAAACTTCTTTGATTTCTATCCTTTTGTTCAACAAAAAGTGATCTAGTTGTTTTTACATCATATACAAGACTTCTAAGTTGATGCAAGTTCACAACCTAATGGGTCGTCACACATGTTATCCAATTTAGTTGTCTTATCTTTAGTTAAATTTAAAAAATTATAATGGTTTTAAATTGGAATTCTTTATGGCATTATCATAAAAGCACTTGGAGTTGTTTTGTTATTATGAACTTAATAATAATACATCAAACATATAATTTATACTCTTAAGTTTATTACCATAATAGACTACGTAAATATTTTTCTCATAACAGAATTCACAATTCCTTGAAGTTATAAAATTATGTAGTTTAAGTATGAAATATATAAATGATTAAAAACATGATTTCTAAAATCATCATAAAGTATTGTAAAAACTCTTTGGAAATAACACTTTGCCCCTTAGATCTTTTAAAATCACTTCATCTAACTATATGCTTCTGATAATTACTCTAATCATGCATAAGGCATAAAAGCACCTATATCATAAATCCTAGTAACCAATGAACTATATGAATCATTGACATTTAGTAACAAGAGATAGATTTACCTTCACAAGGTTTATCCTTCTCTTTGCCCTTTTTTATTTTCAATACTTTACTTTGAACAATTACTTTTCTAATATTCATAACATTAATAATAGAAACGTTTTCCTTTGTCAACCTTAGCATTATCTATGGCCTCGTCCTTTGTAATTTCCCTATTTGGGATTTATAATAAAAACTTTTTCTATTACTTTAAAGCGCACTTTCCATCTTATGGAAATTTGGAATGAATTTGAAAAATTAAACTATTTGAAAATTATTATTCATCAAAACATCTAGGCTTTCTAGTTGTTTTATGAATTTAATTATCATATGAAAATGAGTTCCAACTATAGTTTAATTACAATAATAAGAAATGAAATAGGCTTCTTACAATTCAAATTCATTCATAAATAATACTAGATAGAAAAATAAAAGAACAAAAAATTAAAGATGAAACTTTTTCTTCTTGATTTCTTTTCTCCAATTTCTTACTCTAGTTGAATAGCAAGAATAAGAACAAGAATGAAAAATGTGGGAAAGACAAAGGAAAATAAAGTTATGAAGATCAAAAAGAAACACTTTCTTCTTTTTCTTCCTTTATAATTCTGTTTCCTTTCCTTTTTCTTTCTTTTCTTTTCCTTATTCTTTCTTTTTAATTTCCTTCATATCCAAACAAAATAACTATCTCAATATCTAATGTTGATCAGTGCATCCATGCTCATCATACAACTCTTATAGATGACGCATAATCACATAGAGTTTTATCATGTTCATATATTATTTTTGCAACCCTTGACTTATAAAACAATCATATAGCATCAACCTCATCTAATATTTCATTTCCATTGCACTTAGAATGAAATATTCATTTGGAGTAGCCCTTTCTTTAAAAGACCAAGAACAAATCTAATCAAATACATACATTATGCACTTGAATGCAAGGACCATTTTAAGGTTTTCAAACTAGTCCATAGATTTAGGTGCTTTGAGCCTAAAAGAATCAAATATATTTGCAAATGGGTTGTCAATTACATATTATCAAAATGTAGAAAATAACAAGATTAACAACTTATGTAATTTTGTAGCTACTATAATGATTTGGTATTTAATCAAAATAGTAATCCCATTAATTTGGCGAACCTATATTTCCAAATAGGAAGTGGATTTCTAGTAGGTGATTAATTCTTATTAGATTATCACAAATTCCTCAGATACACATTGTCATTATTGGAACTTCAATATCTAACAAGTGAACAACACTTCTTCATCACAACTCTTTGTCAACTTCAATCAATATGGTTACTAATGTTTCTAACTTTCGATACACATTAACGTTGTTGGCTTTTCACACTAGTTAAGTCAAACCCATTGGATCAACAACTATAGTGATTAAAACATCATATGTCTCATATACTCATTATCGTTATTAATATACAATGTATCCTATACTCGTAACAACAAATACTTCACAATAACTTTAAAGAAAACATTCAAATCAAATATATCACTCTTATGTATTCATAATCGATGATACAAGTGTTTGAATTTTCTTAAAACTATTATTCCAATGAAGAACTATGACTCAATATTTTCTATGGAAGATTTTTGGGCTTTATTGATTTAGTTTGACTTTGCACATTATCTATTTTAAACATACATCATATGCATTCATATATGTCACATATATATTTTATAAAATGGACAATACACACATAGATATAATCATGGATTATATAGATCCATTCCTAACCACAAGGAATGGATTAGGGATTTAGGTTAAACAAATTACAAATATGAAATACAACTTTTGTATCTTCATGCTTCCATTAGGCATCTTCATGGGTTAATCCTCTTTTCATTCTTGCATCTCCATATCTTCGTACGTATATTAGTCACCTTGGCATTTCAATATGAGATTATAAAAATAAAAGAGCTTATAGGCTTAATGAAATTAATTTACAACCTAAATAAGTAATTAACATTTAATTACATCCCATCAAATAATAAAATTAATTATTACAAGTCCACATAAGATATCAAATATTATGGTTTCCTAATCCATAATCAACCATCCATGCCTCTAAAACAACTACAAAACATATATATACAACAACTACATTTATAGATATGTTGTTCAACATTAGAACATTTCTAAAAAATCCTTTTTGAATATCACATATTCAAGGTTTCTATAGCTTAAAATCATAATTTTAAGTCATAGAAATTTATTTGATTGAAAAATAAATCCAAAAAATTTTGAAAAAAAATAAAAGTTGGGTGCAGACATAATGAAAATTGCGACCTCCTTCATAGCTATGATATGAATTTTGCGAGTGTGACATCAGTATAGCAAGCATGATGTCCAAAAACAACATAACAATGCTTGTTCTGATCCATAAGTTCACAAGCTTGACATCAATATCACAGTCATAATATGCAAGTGGTCATGATTCTTGATTCGCAGTCATACCTTATGTGTCTAAGAGCACAATAATTATGCATCAACTATTTTTCAACCAAATCAAAAACTCCAAGATAGCATATATAATGGTTTTACATAGAAATTAAGTGGTTTTGATACCAATTGAAGGAATGGTGGAGCCAATCGCAGCGGAAGCAATGTGGTGGAGTGAAATTTCAAATATTTTAAAATTTCACTTCACCTAATTAGATCCAAACATTCATTTAAGCAATCAACTAATTTGTGCGTAAAACACATATGCATAGAAAGGAAAAGGAAGAGTAATCATATTACCTCTTAAAGGTTCCTTCTTTCTTTATCAAAAAGCTCCCCAAGTGTGAAGCCTTTAGATTATCCACACCTAGCTCACCTTCAAGATTCCATTTGCTTTTTTTAATATTCTTGAATCCCTCTATTGGTTGCCCAATCTTGATTTAATATTGATTTGTTTTTGACAAAGCCTACTATACAACCTTAAAGGGTATATTCCTTGCTATGTAGATAGAGATAGTGGATGATTCAGTTAGAGAAGAGAAAGCAAAACCATGGGGAAAAGTTGTGAACACAGAGATCAAATAAGGGAAGGTGGTCCATGCAGAATCCTCATTGACAGATGAAGTTCGGCAAGGACTAGATGAATTGCTAAAAAGGAATCAAACTTCATTTGTACAGGATACCACAAACTTGATGGGCATAAATGATGAAGTAATAACCCACCAGCTTAGCATTGATCCCTCTGTTAAATTGGTTGTTCAAAAAAAAAAAAAAAGGAAGCATGCACCCAAGAAGCAAATTGCCACAGCAGGAGAAGTACAAAAGTTCTTAGACATAGGAGTCATAAAGGAGGTATTACCATAAATTATTAGCCAATGTAGTATTAGTAAAGAAGCCTAATGGCTCATTTAGAATGTGCATCAATTTTACAGACCTAAATCATGCCTACCCCAAAGGTAATTATCCTTTGCTAAGTATAGACCAACTGGTAGACTCTATAGCTGAGCATGAGATCTACTTCTTCCTAAATGCCAAAACTGGTTACCACCGAATTTGAATGCATAAGTTAGACAAAGAAAAGACAGCATTCATAATCGACAAGGGACATTTTGTTACAGAATGATGCCCTTTGAATTGAAGAACGCTGGGGCAACCTACTAAAGGCAAATGAATTATATGTTCAAGGAACATATTGGAAAAAACATAGAGATGTATATAGATAACATGATCATCAAGAGTAGGAGAATCGAGGATCATCCTAGAGATGCAAAAATGATCTTAAAGATCACATAGACTTATAATTTGAAGCTAAACATAGAAAAATGTGTGTTTGGCATTCCAGCAGGCAAGTTCCTAGGATTCATAGTGTCACAGAGAGGCATTGAGGAAAATCCTAATAAGATTAAGGCAATTTTAGACATAAACCCTCCCACTAGCATCAAGTAAGTGTAGAAGCTGAATGGCCAACTTACTGCTTTGGGATGATTCTTCTCTTGTTCAACAAAGTGGTGTCAACCATTCTTCAGGACATTAAAGAATTTGAAGAACTTTGATGGTCCACAAAATGTCAGTAGTCATTTGAAAAACTCAAGAAATTTCTAACATCTCCTTCGCTTCTGAGTCACCCTATGCTCGAGGAAGATCTACATATGTATTTGGTAATAACAGCTAAAATAGTAATAGTTATTCTAATTAAAGAAGAAGACAACAAACAGGGACCAATCTACTATGTAAGCTGGATCTGCCAAGATGCCGAGCTTCGATATCTGACCTTAGAAAAGCATGTTTTTGCATTATTTATTGCTACTTAGAAGCTAAGGCACTATTGTGAAGCCTATTAGGTAATTGTCTGAATCAATCTCCTATTAAGAAAAATTTTGTAGAAACCAGAAACATCGGAGAGGATGTCCTAGTGGTCAATATGGATTAGAAGCATTAGCATGAAATAAGAACCAAGATGGGCCATGAAATGTCAGATCATTGCCCATTTTATGGCAAAACTCACACTTTCTAAAAGAGAGACACAAGAGTCAGGATAATCTTGTCATATGTATGTTGACTGGGCTATAAGTTTAAGGATCGAGGTTGTCTTGAGGGGCCTACATAAGGCCATCATCAAATATGCCGTGAGGTTAGATTTTTTGATCTCTAATAATACGGCAGAGTATAAAGCCTTACTTACTGGCCTTTCCATAGCTCAGGAAATTAAGATGGAGTACCTCATGATTTATAGTGATTCCTAGTGGGTAGTTAATCAAACGATTGACAATTACATGGTGAAAGAGTCCATACTAAAGAAGTAAATGGAGATCGCCCAAAGAGCTCTGCAAGAAGAAGGCCAGTTAGGAGGTAATTAGGAATTAAAGCAAATTTCAAGGGCAAAGAATGTAAGGGCAGATGAAATCGCCAAATCTACAGCCATAAGAAGAACGAACCTCATTAAAGATGTTCCCCTGGCAGTGCGAAGGTCGCCTACTATAGAAGTTCTACCTTTATTCATAGTGGATTAGTAGGGCACGTGGATGGAACCAATAATTTGATACCTATCTAAAGGACATCTGCTAGAAAGTGATAAGGGGACTAGGTAGGTGGTAAAGAGATTTAAGCAATACAGTTGGTATAAAGGCAATCCAAGACTCACCCCTGATTGAGATGCATCTCCACTAGAGAAGGAAATTATGTCCTATGGGAAATTCATGAAAGCATTTGTGGGACTCATGAAGTGAGCTCTAGTTTAACAAGGAAAGTCCTGTTGCAAGGTTATTTTTGGCCTACCATCAAAAAAGACGCAGAAGAAATGGTGTATCATTGCAATAAAAGAAATGGTCCATCTTTACAAACAATGCCAAGAGTACTTGCTAATTCGTAGGTAGTCTTCTATTGAACTCTCCCCCATCGGATGCGCCTGGCCCTTTCAATACTGGGGCATTGACATTCTAGGACCTTTCCCTCAAGTAATCCTCCAGCTAAAATTTTTAGTTGTAGCCATTGACCACTTCACTAAATGGATTGAAGCAGAACCATTGGTAATAATCACCCAATAGAATGTTACTCACTTTTTCTTTAAATATATCATTTGTAGGTTTGGCATTCCCAAGACAATAATCTTAGATAATGGAAAATAGTTGACTCCACTCAGTTTAGGTCATTCTGCAAAGACCTACACATTAACTTAAGGATCACCTTAGTGGCTCACCCTCAATCTAATGGATAGATAGAGGTGGCAAACCGTATCATTCTATAAGGACTTAAGAAGAGGTTCGAAAATAACTAAGGCAAATGGGCAAACAAGCTGTACAACGTATTATGGAGCTATCAAACTACCCCAAGGAATCGATAGGAGAAATGACATTCTCCCTCACTTATGGTTCAGAAGCTATTGTGCCAGTTGAGATCAGCCTATCCAGTTATAGAACCAAACATTTCAAAGAGGTCAACCAAGAAGAAGAACTCCAAATTAACTTAGATCTACTGGAGGAGAAACAAGACCTAGCCTGCTAAGAATTGCAGCATATAAGTAATGAATGGCTTGATATCATAACCATCGAGTTAGAAGGAGGAGTTTTAAGGTGACCTAGCACTTCAAAAGGCCAAAATAGTCAGGGATAATGCTAGCGTAAGCAAGTTGCAACCCAACTAGGAATGGCCTTATAAGATCGCTAAAGTCATTCGCTTGGGAGCTTATAAGTTAGAAGACTACTGAGGAAAAGTCCTCCCTCGATCCTGGAATTTAAACAACCTCAGGTTCTACTATCAATAATACTTATCATCTATGTAATTAGTCCATTTTCAAATTTTTATAGTTTAGTTTAAAGTTCAATTGATTTCTAAAATTCACTTTTTGTGTTATTGTATCTAATTTTGAAATTTGAATTATTTAATTCAATCTGGATGATCTTAAGTTCCAAAATTCTCTAAAGTTGAATTATTTAATTCAATCTGGATGATCTTAAGTTCCAAAATTCTCTAAAGATTCATTTATTCTCCCAAAGGATAAATGTTTCAGGTATGAGGCGTTGCCTGAGCACCAGCCCGATCCATTAGAGGGAATCGAGATGCTCATTCGGGTTTTAGAACCCTCAGGTTCTCTGATTTGGTTGATTTTGAAAATAATTTTGGGAGTCACCATTTGATTTTGAAAATAATTTTGGGAGTCACCACCCTAATTTATTTTTTTAATGGGAAAATTAAGGAAAAACCCAATTGACTCCAATTCATTAATTTTTAATTAATTACCCAAGGATAAGATCACTAGTCTCAAACCAAGTTAAGCTCGGGGACTAGGTTTTTGGTTAAATCATCTAAATTAGGCTCTTAAGTTTAATTTGACTTTGAAAAAATGATTTCATGAATGACATTTATAAGATGACATTAAAGAAAATGCATGAATATGGCATAATATGAATGCATGGTGAATGGAGGATTAGTAAAACAATTAAAGTAAATATTCACAAATTACATTAATTAACAAGGGGAAAGGAGATTGATTGGGATTTGGATTTGAGGTCTGGATTTAGATTCCAAATATGCCTATGTACCCTATTGAATGGAGATCAAAACCCACATAGTTTATTCCATAATTAAGTGGAGGGGTTTAAGAGTTGATCAAATTGATTTTGGTTTAGGTGTTTTGAGAGCGAGGGAAAAAGGCTGATACCTTTGCTTTTGGTGGGCGGAGGGTTTACCAGATCGAAGTTCTGTTTTATCATGATCGGTGATTTGATGGATTGGAAAATTAATTAATTGATTAAAATAATTAATTAACTAATTAATATGATGAAAAGGATGAATTGATGAATTAATTAACTAAAATGATTAATTAATTAATTTGGATAGAAAGTGGATTAAGAAAAAGGATTAATTTGATTTTTAAAAGAAGTGCGATTAATTAATTAATTAAAAAAATTAATTAATTAATTAAGTGATTAATTAAAAAAATAGTTTTAGTTAATTGAAAAGATTAATTAACTTGGTTAGGGTGAGGTAATTAATTAATTAAAAAGAATAATTAATTAATTAGAGAGTGATTGAAGGAAGAAGAAGAGAGAAATTTAAGGATAGCAATATACTCAAATTCAAGGGGGTGAAGAGAAATAAGGAAAGGGGGGCCTATTTATAGGCAAATGGGGTTGAGGGTTGTTTAGGTAGCATAAATGTGAAAAGACAATGAGGGATAAGGCTAGAAAGGGCTGAAAATTGGGCTAAAAGGGGTAAAAGGATGTTTTTTTTTATGCAGGAAAGGGGTCCACGCATATTATATAGGTGCAGCACCACACAAGACCTGTCCGGCGCCGCACTAGATGGTTGCAGCATGCTGCGAGTTGTACCTGCAGTATCGCAGCTAACGTGGAGTTTTTTTTTCTTTTTAGAGATTGGTTGGTATGTAGTTTAGAAAATTTGGATGTCTGGGATTGTCATAACAGCTCTACATAGCTTGTTAAACTTAGCATATGCTAAGACTATAGTTGGATAATGTGAGTGCAAAATTAAGGGTTTACAGCAGTATGCTAAAGCTCTCCAGAGACCCAAAATCCATAGTCTTTAATAAAAGGGATAAGTGAATATGTAGTCTACCCAAAACCCTTTTAATAAGCAAACCATATGTTCGCCAAGCACCAACATTAAAAGAACAAGTAAATTAAAGAATCGCTGCTCTTAATAAAGGGTTCACCCATTCTGCATGTGGGTGGCAATAAGTTATCACAAAAAATATAAGTCATCTTTAAAAGTTAAGTTCTTTTTATTACAAAAAGTGTTAAGGTACATCATCCCTAACATCTATGCCCTAGTCAGCTATAGAAAGAGGACGTATGACCTCCCCAATTGGAAAGGGGGAAGAACCATGCTCAAAAAGTCCTTCTGGCTGACCAACAGTTGTATTCCCCTTGTCTTCTTCATCTGGGTAGATCTACATGATGTTGTCGACATCAAGATCTGCGAACCTCTTTTGCACCACCTTGTCGTGATAGTTAATGAGTCTGTTGGCGACTAGTTCAACATCCTTAGCTTGATCCTCCTTTTCCTTCTAGATATCCTTACTAAGATTTTCATTATTTTCCTTCAAGCTCTGGATCTCCCTCGTCCTCTCTTAAAGCTTAGCTCGCACCACATATAGTTCACCTTAAAGCTCTTATTCTACAATAATGAACTTTGCCTTCTCATCTGCCATGGCCTTTTTGTGGCCTTCCTTCACTTAAGACAATTGTTCAAAAAACTTATTCTCTAACTCTTGCTTATGACGGATCTAGCTTACCTTCATATCCTCCTTCTGAATCCTTATTCGCTGGTGAAGCTCGTAGATACATCAAGTAGTCTAAACTAGGAAAGGAAGAGTTAAGTAAAAAAAAAAAAAAACTCTAGTACAAACTTAAAAGAGGTGACCATATGTTGATCCTGCTAGCTGGGCATTGGAAAGCTCAGTCACTAGGTCATCATTAGTAAATAGAAGAGTCACCTTCATCAGGTCCATCAAGATTACACACTGAAGCTCCGGCGCCATGCTTCTGCTTCACTACATGATAAAAGTCAGTAAGCTCGTAAAAGGAAGGTTAATCAGCAAATGAATGAGGCCTCTTCAAAGGTGGCTCAGTTGTGCCATTCAGGGTGTTCTTCTTGGCTACTTCCCCCGAGATGGTAGATTTTTATGGGTGCTTAGGCTTAGATACAATGATATCTTGAACCTCGGAAGCTTGAGGGGTTTTCTCCTTGGCCAGCCTTTGGCTAGCCAATCCCACTGCTGCTTGCTGAAGCTCCTTAGCTTTTCTTTCTTTCTCCCTTTTCTCCTTCATTAGCTAAGCTATAAACTTGATTGCTGCAAAAATAAAAAATATATATACATAAATATACGATCAGGCGAAACACAAATCCCTCATGAAAAGGGCATCATTTGACAAAATATTGAGGAAGGCTCAATTTGTTCTACGTTCTCCGCAGACAGCTTCAACGCCATTTTCCTTACATAGTCGACAGTGAAGTACTCATCTAGGAGTTAAGAACTTGAGATAGGCCCTAGTCCTCCTACAAATTTTACCATCTTTGTTTCTTGGTGAGATAAGGCTGGTAATCAACTTGCAGGATTAATGGTGGGGCTATCCACCCATGAGTTTGGAACATAGCCCTAGCCATCCTTATGATGTACAATGAAGAACTTTCTCTTCCAGTTCTTTAAGGAGGAGGGCAGAGTGAAAATCTTCTTTTCACTATGAAAACTGAAGTGGTCGAACCCCCTCATCACCACCAAAGGGTACAATTCCCTTACTACTCTACTGCTTATATTATAGCCCTGCCTCTTCCCTAAGATCCTAAGCCCTATTAGCACCTTCTAGGAATTAGGATGTAATTGACATATTAGGAGCTAATATTCCCTCAGCACAGTGGTATATAGATCTACCATGGGAAACCTAAAACTATATTCAAGGTCCTCCATATAGACCATCCTATCCTGGTCCCCTAATAAGTGATTAGCAAAGGGTCTAAGATCACCCCATTTTTTAGCTTGGTCTCCTTAACCTTTTTTAAGGGACCAAACACTTTTGGTATTTTGGATTAGGATTCGCCAACAAGGGCCTTTTTGGCTACTTTTTTTCCTTTTTGGCAATTTGCCTCTATCCTATTAGGTATGGCAAGAGGTGTAGCTATTCGCAATGGTGGAGCGGACTAGTATATATACACCCTTTCGGTAGAAGGGGTTTGGGAATGGTCTAACACACTGGTACCCTTACTAACAAATGCTACCGACATGTTTTAGGAATCCTCAGTGTCACTCATGATAGGGTGATCTAGGAAGATGGGAAATTGAAAAGGCAAAAGACATAAAGAAAAAAGAAGATAGGGACTTATGTGTTAGAGGTATACAACTGAAAGAAAAGGATGAAGGTGAGAAGAGGAAGGTGATAATAAGAATCACCAGAAAGTATAACAGATGTTGCAAAAAATGCAAGTGAAAGGAATATTGGCAGAGCACTTGGCAACAAAGGAATACAAAAAATGAGACCCAGGTAACTATAGGACACTATTTATAGAAGCAAAGAGAGCATTTGAAAGGTCCCTATACCCTTCCATGTTAGACACATGGCAACCCAGTATGAAGCAACTCTTTAACTGCCATCATTTCAAAATTTAAAAAAGTAATATTTCCTGCCAACATTATAGAAAAGAACCTGTCTACCTAGTTACAAACTCAACACTGGTAGGGGGACATGTGATGCAAATCATCCTAATTCAGCCACTATAGCTTGCCCCCTCCGTTTCTATACCTGAGCCTATTCCATCAGTACTTTAGCACCCAGGATTACCAATCGAACTTCGATCCCCACTAGTGAACGCTTACATCTAGACTGCCCTCCAGTTATCACCATGACCTTCACTTTTGCAATTTTTGAGACCACATCTCCCACTCTTAGTAACTTAATGGCCCTAAATTTTAAGAGCTTGCTCCTTAAGTCTATCACTATAAATACCCTTAGACTCTAAAGAAAGAAAGGTACATTTTTTCTCAAAGACACAAAGATATATTTCTCTCCATCAGAACATATACTATACATTTCTCTCCATCAGAATATATACTAACTTAACGATTTGAGTGTTCATCCAAGTAGATTACCTAGATACTCATTTCCTTACTTTGTAAGTTCAACTAGTTCAGTCATTTCTTGATATGATATCAAAACTCATTCAGCTCACATCAGTAATATTTATATAAATTTTAATTAGGATCTAAAAAAATTAAAGAGATGACTTTATATAAAATTAATTTTAAGAGAGTTATTTTTTAACACATGAAAAAAAAAATTCTAAAACAATTTGTGTAACCTCTTGACAATTGTTTTTTTTTTTTAGTAAACCTATTAATTTAAATAAATTCACATTTAAAACAATTGAAGTTTGCCCTATTTTAACTAAAAACACTTCAAATATTACTTTATTTTTATAATTATCAATCACTTAATTCATACGTTACAGTGATATTTTGTGGTAAATAACATGTGAAAATAAAATTATAAATATAGATAAACTAAAATTGATAAAAAATATAAATTAATTAAAAATTATGCAGTTAATTGAATTAATAAAAAAGTTAATTAGTCATAAATTTGTAAAGAAATTGTACGTAATTAGTACTAAATTTTTTTATTAAAAATCTTTTATATCATTTATTAAATTGAATTAAATCGTACACAATCACCTTCATCAAGAAATTTTTAAAAATTAATACATTATCATAATCACTTGTAGCATTATTGTCAATTTTAAGAATTAATTAATTATTTTAAATAATAAAAAATTATTTGTTAATATCATCTAGTAATATATTGAATTTACAAGAATATTTTAATTATTTATTATTATTATTATTATTATTATTCAAAAAAATATTTATAATAATGAAGATATTATTATAAATACTTATTAGTATTATATAATAATAATTAATGTAACATCCCAACCCGACATAGGATATGTACAGTATACGAGTGAAGATATCCGTTTAGCATCATAATGCGTGGCCAAATTGAAAATAAATATTTTAAAAATATTCAATTGATTTGAAGATAAATGTTTTAAAGTAATAATTTTATATGGAAAATATTTTCCTTTATTATTATATTTGTATGGATATTCAAAATTTTTGAAATTTATAAATTGATATTGATATTTTTATTATCATTATATTGATGTTAATAAGCTAAATTGATATTGATATTTGATATATGATTTATAAATATTGTTATATGAATATTCAAAATAGTAGAAAATTATTTCAAATTTAAAATTGATATTTGAAAGGGTATTGATTTATTATATTATATGTTAACATTTTTAAGAGAATATTCATTAAATGAAATATTGATTTATTATTTTATCAAATTGATAGAATTTTGAATTAAAGAAAGTGGAATTTTATTATAAAATATAGAAAATTTTATAATTAATATTTGAAGTTATATATTATAATTTTTATATTATAGTTAATGGATAATATGATTAAATTAATGAAATTAATATTTTGGTTAAAATTATTGTTTTAGAATTTATATAACAAATATTATTATTATTATTATTATTATTATTATTATTATTATTATTATTATTATTATTATTATTATTATTAAGGTTAGTATATATTTATATTAAAAAAAAAAAAAAAAAAGAGAGTCGGCAGGCCAAAATGGGCAGCATAGAAGAAGCAGATCAGAGGGCTGAACAAAGAAAGGAAGCAGAGGCAGAGGGCAGAGAGAGAGAGAGAGAGAGAGCGTGCAGGGGCTGTGTGCCGGACCACCATCCTCTGGCCACCTCCGACCAACACGCGCCGCACCAGGAGGAAGCATGCCCACCGAACCGTCGACCGGTAGAAGCCCGTCGCCTGAAGCCACCGGACAGCGGCGCACGCGACCTCCAAAGTCTCGCCGGCCGAAACTTCTAAGCCATTTTCCGATGACTTTCCGATCTCCGTTTTTAACGAAATTGGTATGGTTGGATTTGTTGTGTTTCCAGCTTCGATTTGGGATATTGTTTGCTAATTTTAGATAATCTTTTTATTGATCAGAATCCGGCGACATCAACAGTTGCCGACGCCGTTTCTACCGGTTTTTCAGCGGGTTACGATAAACGACAGTTATATTCGGACTCCTCACATCACAAGCTAACCGATGATATCCTCGGATCGTGATTTGATCGTCGTAGGAATTTTTCGGCAATCGGATTCCAGCGACCTCTAAAATCGATAAATTCGGACAGAAGCTTCGGCTCATTAAACCGAGCCATATGGTATAAATTCCAACTTATAATTGTGTATAAATAGTGAAATATGATTTTATTTGTAAGAATTTAGGTAA
Organism: Reutealis trisperma; assembly: GCA_947687605.1. Lineage (NCBI taxonomy): Eukaryota > Viridiplantae > Streptophyta > Magnoliopsida > Malpighiales > Euphorbiaceae > Reutealis > Reutealis trisperma. The sequence goes on along the minus strand of CANTUT010001275.1, from coordinate 10,128 downwards.
ATGGTTTATTGGAGTTAAGTGATTAAATGAGATAATTGAATTGAAGTAATTATTATATATATGATTATAGGGTATTATTGGTGATTAAATTGAAAGATTGAAGTAAAATATTGAAATTAGAATTGATTTAATTGAATTGAATTATTTAAAAGAATGAAGTGAGATGTGGATAATTTGAATTTATGGAAGTGTTGGTGGAAATTGCTTAATTGATTTTACTTGAATAATATGAAGATTGAAATGTGAAATTGGAAGAAAAGAGAATTATTCTTTTAAGTAAGTTATTGGGGAATAACTAGAGAAACGTTAAGTTTGGTAGGTAAGTATAGGTATAGAATATCTTAACTTAAGAATGCTAAGTTATAAATAAGATGGAAGTGTTAAGGACTTAAACTAAATTAAATAATGTGATGATGAGGAAGTGATTGATATGTTATTGAAATACATGTGTAGAGTCTAATATCAAGGGCAAGGATATTGGGTGAAGTGCGAGGAGCACTATTCGTATCAGAGTCAAGCGTACATAGGAGCAAAGGAGTCTACGGTGAGTAATATATGCATATGTATATATATGTTCATGCCAAAATGAACTTATACCCATATATGATATTTGCTTGTGAAATGCTCCTTGATGATCTTTTGAATATGAATTACTTCGTTTTCATTGATTCCTTCTTGCTTTGGAATACCTTATGGCTTACATTGAATTTCTAATTGTTCATGGCAATCTTTGAAACCTATTTGCTTCTTTGTAATTACCTTGTTCGACTTTGTAGCACCTTGTGATATGTTCGAATGACTTTGATTCTTCAAATGAATTTATGTTGTTTAATCCCCTTTCTTTGAATTTAATTTTGAAGTAAACCTTGTGATTTGATTGGATATCAAATGACAGAGCTACTCATCTGATGGAGTAGCATAAATTTTGCATCAGACATTGTGCACAATGAATTATAAACCCGAGCTGGGGAGGGTTAAGCCCCTAGCCATATAGTCTGATCAACTATATGTGGGAAAAGCATGCTACCAAGATAGTAGCCTCTGCTTATTGTAAATGTGTGATTAAGTGAATTCTGTCATTTGAGAGCCAATATGACTGTCACCTTGATATACATGCTTTACTTAAATTATTGCTTCTCTTTGTCCTTTCATCCTTTTTATTTTGTATACATATGTATGTATATATTATTCACTGGGATTTTATCTCATCATTTTAGTGATTTGTAAATTTTCAGGTGATGAGTAGACCAGTGGTTCCAGCAAAACCTCTCCCTCCTGCGTGGAACCTATTATGTAATATTCATATCTATTTTGGATGGTTGTAAATATTAGGAACTCCATGGTACTTGATGGTTTAGTGTAGTTAGACTGGGAATTGGAATAAATATTAAATGTATAGATTATATGTAAATTAAATGAATATTAATGAATATCAGAATGTTTATTGTATTTGTTTTCTGGATGCTAGTTGTTTAACATAATAAATCTGGGGTTCTACGGGTTTAGGTGGCTTTAGGCTTACCCAATCCCTAGGACCGTCCATCCCTTGAGTGGGATGTGACAAAGTGGTATCAGAGCCAAAGTTTAAGTCTAGTTTAGACTTTACAAGTACTATGAGTTATAGGTTAAACCATGGAGCATAGAAATTCCTTCTTGTTGTTGAAGTATATCGATAAATCTAGATCCGCATTACTCGCAAGAGTCTAAGTTTATCCTGAGATATATGATATGTATATAATAATTGTGAAAAGGGAATGTGCATAATGATCTTGAAAACGGGAATGATAAAGTGATATATAGTATGATTGATATATGTGAATGAATCGTGTGTTCTGTGAAAATGGGATGATAAGGGCAAATTGTGTATATGAGACAATGATTATTTATGTGAAAGTGTTTAAATGAATAAGTATATATCCTACTAGGAATTTAATTCCTATTATAAGTAGCTGTTGACTATTGACATGGCTTAGTTCAATTAACGATTTGAATAATATGTATATAGTATGAATAATGATGAGGGTATATTGAATCCTTTTATGTTTATGAGATATAGGTAAATGTTATTAAGTGAAAAATTTAAATGTGATTTTATGGAATATGCATAGTGATATGTGTAAGTAGTAAGTGTAATTGTATAATGATAGTGAAAAAGTATAGGATTTATTTTAGACAAAGATTTGAGGTTACTAATTGGAAATTGGGTTCTAAACCAATAAAGAAGTTGTAATGAGAAGGTATGTGGGGCACTAATATATGCTTCCTTGACTATAATATAAGAGATACCTAAGAGATAGGGAATTGATCTATGACGTGTATGTGCAAATGATTAAATGATAGGTTATATGGTTGGATGAAATGACTATAGAAAATTGTTAGAAGTTATGAACCATTAAAGTTATAAAATGAAGGAAAATACTCAATAGTGATTGAGTGAAATTATAAATGTTTTATATGACTATTATATAGTGAGATTTATGTGAGATAAGTTAAAAAGATAATATCAAATTTATGGCCTAGATGTTATTTTATAGATTAGAATGATAAGAAAGATAAGGATTTTCTTTGACACATAAGTGGTTACTAAGTATAATTAAAGGAAGAATATTAAGCTAATGGGACCTAAGAGAAGATTACTTCGTAATCAAAGAGGAAGTAATTAATTGTATATGTGGTTGAGGTGACCGTAGAAAAGCAATTATGGGAAAGTATAAGACCTACTAAGGGAATAAAGTTGTGAAGTCAGTAAAGGATCAAAGTAGCATATGATTAGGATTGTATTACCCTACAGAAAAGGAACATAAGATTAACAATTACCAGAAAGTGTGTATAATTAAGGAATAGTTTTTTTTAAAGGAAAATGGGAGAAGATTTAACTTAAAAAGGGATAGATGTAAGCTAAGAATGAATTGGTGTAAGAATGTGGATCAATTTTTGACAAGTACCGTATATTGTTTATGTGAGATAGGCTAAATAAGGTATTATTGAAATTGTGATATAGATGCCATCCTATAAATTCAAGAAATGAGGAGGTAAAGATTTGGAGATTTGTTATGTATGAGAATATTGGGTATAGGTTAAGGAAGAATATTATTATAGTATGATTTAAAAGAAGATTATTACATATTCAAAGAAAGAAATGATCAATCCTATATACGTTAAGATGACTTGTAAGAAACATAATTAGGTATGTGTAATAGAAAACTCTTAAGGCATTAAGAGACTACAGTGATGGGGAAAATAGAGGATCGGGATGGAACATGACATGATAGTGAATCATTTTAAAAAGAGGAATGTATAAAGTTGAGGATTACAAGAAACGTATAGTGATGAGATAGCCTCTAAGAAGAAACTGAAAGCAGATTTGGACTAAGAGTCAATTAGTGTAAAAATATGATTGATTTTGACAAATAATGAATGATAGTGGATCATAATAGATTTTATGGAAGAAATATTGTTGATTAAGAAGGTATGGAAGTAGAAGATTATGTGTTAAATAGAAATATAATTTGAATGGGTTTAAACGAAGTAATGGAGATGTGGAAAAGTAAAAATATTGAATGATAAGAAAAGAGTGTATGAGGAAATATTAGGAGATATGAAGTATGAATTAGAAGGAACTAAGGGAACCTATTATGTAATATTCATATCTATTTTGGATGGTTGTAAATATTAGGAACTCCATGGTACTTGATGGTTTAGTGTAGTTAGACTGGGAATTGGAATAAATATTAAATGTATAGATTATATGTAAATTAAATGAATATTAATGAATATCAGAATGTTTATTGTATTTGTTTTCTGGATGCTAGTTGTTTAACATAATAAATCTGGGGTTCTACGGGTTTAGGTGGCTTTAGGCTTACCCAATCCCTAGGACCGTCCATCCCTTGAGTCGGATGTGACAATTAATACATTATTTTATTTACTTATCAATATTATTTAGTTTTACTTGTTGGTATTATGTAATAATAAATTAAATTTAAGATGAAGGTACAATTTAGTTCCTCAAGTATCCCGAGTGGAATGAATCAGTCTGAATTAAAAATTTTGGTCTACAAGTATGCAAAACCCAATCAACTCAGTACATATATAGAGCAAATGTAGAGCGTGGAAATCACTGCAGGAGGAAAATGCGTACAGTGGTTTGGTATTCAAATTGGTGGCAAAATAGGACATCACTTTTAAGGAATAACTAATAAGTGTTCCAAATTCAACCAAATCTCTCAAATTCCTTTAAAGGAAGAAATAAAGAGCTAAAATCTTTCTTAAATTCTAAAACTCTATCTTTACAAATCTTCCTCAAATTCTAAAACACCATCTACAAAACTTTGAAATTTCTCCTCACAATCTATTGTTCATGCCATATGAGATAGGGATCACAATCACAATTTCTTCTCAACAGTGTTATTGTCCATCAATCCTTAGGGAATCAACACACATTGCTGCAAGGGAATTTATTTCGACAATGGTGTTTGCTTAAAAGCAAGTTCTCTCTTGACTCACTCTTGTTTGTTGATTGTTGAGTGTTGTTTTTGTTATTCTCATGGCTACGAAAGTTAGAGTAACACTTAGGTTGCACCATAGTGGGAGGTTTGTGAGAGATCCAAAACTTGAATATATGGATGAGAAAATTGAAGTGTTTAATAGAGAGGACAAGATAAAATGAATCAATCTAGGTTGCATAGACATTTAAGAAATCTGGGTTACATAGAAAGCCTATGATTTTTTGGAAAACGCCAAGTGTTGATGTATTAGAATTTCCACTTATTCTTTCATTTAACAACTTTGATATAAGCAATATAGTGAAAGAACTTAGTGATGGAGATGTGATAGACTTATATTGTGATCACCACTAAGAATTTTCTAAAGACTATAATAATACCATTGATGATATTTATGCTGATCCTACATCTAAAACTGTGAATCCTAATGCCAGTAGTGAGAATGCAAGTATTTTTTCGGCTGAAGCTATACATAAACCTAGTAATGTGGGATTTAATAGTTTCAAATTGTTTGGTGATGAAGAAGTATTTTAGATGAAAATACGATGCATGAGATAACTGTGATGAATGATGAAATTATACCAACTTATGAGTCTGTTATTACCCTAAATGTGAATATTGATGTTGCTGGTAATACAAAAAGAATAGATGTATATGGAAACAAATTTACTTGTGGTAGGGGAAAGACTGACATTAAAGATAAGGTGCAATATGCAATGAGAATACAATTGAGTAGCATTAGAATTGATGATGATGAGGATGATGGTTGTGTTAGAAAGTGACTTTGATGTTAGTTATGAGACTGATAATTCTGATGAGGAATTACTTGTTGCTAGAGAGAACATGAAAAAGTTTAGGACTACCAAGTCTAGTGATTCAAATGAGGAAGAATTCAATGCTAATGTTGAGATTAAGGATGATGTGACAACCCAATTTCTAAGATGTGATGGTCCTAGAGTTTAGGGAGACATAAAGTCACCTAAACCTATAGAACCCCGTTGAACTTATTATCATTTGGTATATTCCACTTTATAAATTATCCTAAGATCGAAACCCCATTCACTCATTACCATTTCCATTATTACTTCATCCATTCATTTATGGCCATAGCACTTTAATATCATTTCATCATCATGATTGGAACATCATGCTTAAGTATTCATAAATACTATCCATACATTCTTACTTACTATCATAAATGTGCATACATATAACAATTTCTATTATTTGCTTACAATATTCTCTAACACAATATATTTTAATATTAAACCTTTGAATTCCATGAAGCTTTAGATCGATTATCTTCAAGATGACATAAACAAACACAAAACTTATCATTCTAGCAGAGCAAGTGCCAAATGTAAAAGCATAGTTTGGAATTTACCTTGTTAATGAATTACCCCAACCTAAAAAATTTTGAACAATTATGGAATGAAACAACCTCAATGAGTACATAATAATATAACATAAATGAAGGCAATATAAGAGGTTATCATTTGGATCGGTTCAAGGAAGCAATGGAGTGATGTTAATCAAAATTGGTCATATTGAACTTAGAATGCATTTTAGCAGAAATAATAATGTCTTGGAAGTAGAAAGCTTTCCACACATATATATTAAACAGTGGCAGTCTAAGCCTTGCTCACTCACATGCAACACATTATATGAAATTGATCAAGTCTTGCGGTTAGGCGTTCCCCCCAAACAGAGGTTGGGTATGCTCGCCCTACCCATGGGCTTATGCCAAGTGCACAAGATCTGATATTTTTCTTCACATCAAAGAGAATTTTTGCTTAATCATAGGAATCAATGAAAGATATATTCAAGGTCTATATTATGAATTCAATGGAAAATAGTTAGCATGTCAATTATTCTCATCATTGGGTACAACATAGCCCTAATATAAGAGGCTCATCATTCTCAAATTATCATATAAGAAAGATATTGAATTCAATAGCTCAATAATTTATGGGCAACACATATTCAATGTCTCTTTAGGGTACGTATCAAAGGATGGTATTTCAAATAATGGGTTGCAAATAACATGGCACAATTACATCATATTATTAAGTACTCATCTTAAACTCCTTCTATTGTTTGTTTTTTCTTGATTAATGTGATGTCCTTCATAGTCTTGAGCAATTTCCTTACCCTTGCCTTGAATTTCTACACCCATAATATTTCAATTACATATCAATTAATAACTAATGGTGTTACCAATTATGTCTTATAATAGAGATGTATCAATAGTATTATATACATACTTATACTTATTCTTATTTCTAATCATTTCCAAGCTAAATTCCTCATTCAATTTCATGATTTCAAGTCTAAATCTCAAAATTCCCAAATTGTTCCATAAACCCTATAACTTTGGGAAAACTATCAATTTTCCTTTCAAACCTCAAATTACTAATAGATTCATCAAATTCACATCTAAGCAATCAATTCCCATCAATTAGTTTGAGTTAATTCACTTTTATTTATATGAACCCTAACTTGTCCCACTTAGGTCAAATTTGGGAAAACTTATAATTCCTTATCAAATCTTCAAATTAGTTATAGAAATGTACAATTAACATAACATAAAACATATATGATCCTTCAATTATCAAAATCTAGCATTAGAACATGAAGTTCCCCTTTTAACTATGTTTATGCCTCTAAGATTTCCAAGTCTTGAATCAAGTTCCCAAAATTCATTTTAACACTTCTAAATCATTTTTCTTCACCTAAAATAACCATAGATGTATTCAATTAAAATTTAAAACACTTCCTTATCAAGTTCTTCATGGTGGCCGAATCCCATGTCTAGTAGGTTTAGGTGATTTTTCATGTTTTCTTTACCTATCTTCACATTAATCCTTTAATTCTCCAACCAAATCTCCATATTTCATCTAAGAACATCCAAAACTACATCTTATGTATGCTCACCCTAGGTTGGCTAAATTTTACGTATGCTGTAGAAGATATTTTATGCAACCAAAATACTAAAATCAACCTTAGAACAAAGAAAAGAGAAGATGAACATGATTTCTCACTTTGATTAGCTTTGATTTGTTAAAGTTCTTATGGCAATTGGTGTAGAGAGAATTTCTTTTCTTATTATGAAACTTCGATGTA
>CANTUT010001274.1:0-35729 GCA_947687605.1 Reutealis trisperma | reverse complement strand
ATTCAATCTAGATCTCCCTTGCAATTGATCTGTGCGATATCGAGTATGCTAACGCGAATCTCTAACGGTCGTAATCAAGTCTCTCAATCGTTTTCTCCTGTCGTTAACTCTCGAAACTCTTGCAAGGCTCTCAAACGGTCTAACTGTCGGAAACTTTCGTAATCGTTCCAACCGGTCGAAACTTTCGTTAATGGTCCAACTGTCGTAACGGTCGCGGGGGTTCGGGGGGGACTAATGGTATAGAGATAAGCCTTTGTACTATTCGTTTAGAGTTCCCCCCTCAAGAGCTCCGCTAGTATACTAACTTGGTTACCTAGCCCAAAATAAAGAACCCATAGAGAGTATCAAAGATAGTCAAAATTTCTTAGAAAAAGCATGTAAGCAAATCGCGGTAGTTAGACGATGGCTGTTCCGCAAATAGAAGCTGTTGGGTAAGAGCGATTGGGTCTTCCTCTTGCAATCGAGAATAAGGACTTCAAAGCGCAAATAGGCAATCAAGAGAGGCAAATAGGCGGAAATCGGTACACTTTTAGTACGGTGGTATGCGAGGAGCAAGACAGTATGCAATCAATAAGTACGAGCAAGCTCACTCATAGTACGATAAATAAGCACAAAGAGCAGCAGTAAATCGCCAGTTCTTTCAGTATTCGCGGTAAGCAAGCCCACGGAGCGGTAGATCTTTAAATAGCTAGTATAAGAAAGTAAAGTAGTAACTTCCGGAGTGAATGAGTGCAGCAAGGAAAGAAGCCTATAAGCTATTAGATGCAAGCGAAGGCCGAAAGGCAGCACAAATCTGAGGCTGAAGCCAGAAGCCGAATAGGAATAGGGCGGCACCGTCACCAGCAACCCTTAAGCAGCAAGCAGAGGATTGTGGAGGGGAGGTATTATCACTACTAGTCGGTCAGTCCGGCAAGCCAGCTAGTCGCAGCTCTAAGGAGCTCCTTCTATGGGCAAGCTTGAGTTAGGCATCGAGTGAAGAGCAAACACGAAGCCCAGACTTCCGGCTGACAACCTTGAATAGGAACGCGATGAAGAGAGGTAGGTCACAAGAGGGTGAAAAGCGAGCCAGAAGAAAGCCAAGCTACTCATGCCAAGCAGCTAACCGAGACAGGCAACCTTCGAGCTAGAACTAATGGATTAGCATCAATATCCGGGGGGGGATTTCTTTCCTATGCTTGCTGGCTAAACAGAGTTGCCTTTCACACGTGCACTGAAACCAGAATGACCTCTTCTCATTGCCTGCCCCTATCCGACGGAAGACCTTGGTGTGATCGCTGCAATCGTTCCTTGTTCCCGTCGAAAGTAAGAATTGAGGAGCGGTCAACACTGTGTGTTGTAAGGTAAGGCCTAGCTCACCCCTTAAAGGAAATAAGTGGCATTCTAGTAAGTCTGGGTGGGATCTATTCCAAAAGGTATCACCCAGCTAGGCGAATCACAGTATGTTTGGCCTGGCTGTATAAGTGTAGCCCGAGAGGGCGGCTAGCACCTCAGGAGCCCTTTGTTACGAAATCCTCTAGAAAGAGGAAAGCCTCTCCCTTTCCGTTCGGGGCCAACCAGTATGACGATTAGTTTCCAATCCGAAATGCTGATATAAGACGAATCCAATGAGCTAATGAGAATGCGTCTGGAGTTACTTGTACTTTTCGTAGAGATAGAGGGAAAGAAGCTTAGTAAGCTAGTAGCACGAAAGTGGCTTCTTCTGGAGCTCGCTCGGGGGACAGAGAGATCTTCTTTTTGAAATGGAATTTCTTTGTAGGTCTTCGTGCGTGAATGAATGTGAAATTTGCTTTTTTATAACTAATGGCACCTCTTCCTTAATAGCCAACTGCACTTCTACGCATGCATCGGGAAAGGGATTGACCTTTGGAAAGTAACTTCATACCTTAGACGGTTTAGGCTTAAAGAGCCAAAGAAGGCATTCGATTCCTATTCGTCTACTATTAGATGTTATTTCCTTGTAAATAGAACAGCAGATATGGCCTACTTTCGGATTCACTGTAACAAGCCCTTCACCCCTAAGGCTAACAGCTCCTGATTCAATAGCAAAGAAAGAAAAAGTATGATTCACTCGCTGTAAGGAAAAAGAGAAGAGAGAAAGAAAGGGTGAGCTATAGATTCTATTTCGCTCTTAAGGGCTCTATAGGGGCTTCTAACGCATCTTCTTGTCCTCAAAGGCGATTCATACTTACCTTCCTCTTCTAGCAATTGAATAGGCTGCAAGGACATCTAAAATAGATCTTACATATGTCCCTTAGCCAATCAAGCCGCAACCGATTCAGAAAGACAGACTGAGTCAACCTAAAAGTGGGCAGTGCCTTTCAAGTAGGTGTAAACTCTAACCCTTGGTTAAGGGGTATAGAAGAGATCTGAGGAAGGTACCGGTGAATTAGGTCGGGCAATCTGTCCTTTATCAACCCAACTAAGACACCCACCCTATCCATACTCTCGGTCTTCTGTAAAGGTAGCGAAGTCACTAACTAGATAGGGGAAGCGCTAGGCTACTAGAAGGGATCGACCCGGTTCAATTCGTTTTGAGTGAAATCACCCGGCAACGTCCTTACTTAACTTACCTGGCTCCAGGGAAAGACATTCTTTAGGGAACGACCTCAAGCCAAGTGGCATCGCGATTTAGCTGTTGTCGAAAGGGAAGATAGTTCTTTGACCCTGTTCAGTTCCGACCCGGGCTTAGCTCCGCAGATGTTGAAGGAATAAGCGATGCTATTGAATCCGTTGTCAGAGGAATATATAGACTTCGGTTTGATTCCACTTGTTGTTTGTCCAACTCGTATCTAAATTTACACAGTAGTGCGATGAGACAGAGATGATATATACTAATACGGTAATGGCATCTGAAATCGCTGATCCAGACACGGCACACAGGCTTTTCGGATCCGCACATGGTACTACACTACAATTTCACTTCTTTTTCCTGGGTATTGACATTTAAAAGCCTGTCTGTCTCCGCTCTATCTTACCGGTTTAGTGGGAAATACACTCCCCTGTTGGTTAAAGCAGACTTCTATACTTATTCTGATGCCGAGGGATCACCCACCTCTTTCTGTTCAAGATTCCTGACCTGACTGAATGCCCTCTTTCACAAGACATTTGGTTGAGAAGGATTTGGTAAACCTAGAGATCTTATTCTGGTAGGGGGTCAATCTGTTCTTTCTGCTTCTGCCTATGCTTATCTTTTAGCATTCGCCTATGCCTGTGAAAGGAAATGCTGCTTTGAGATACATATTGATATCTAGCTGGGCGAAAGAGCGCAAAAGGGAGTGGTTTCAATGGAAGTTGCAAGAAAAACTACTAGAATTCAACTATTAACGAGTGACCGCTTTGGTTATCTTCCTAGCATTGAAAACTGTCTCGACAGGACCGATCTTTAAGCGTGAAATCGCTTTTTCATCCCGTACCCGACCCCGTCGTGGAAGGTCATATTCTCATTTTCTAGTTGCAGAAAGCCTTTCTCGAGGAAGTCCACCCTTTGAGGTTGGTAAGTCCCATCGATTCATCAAGGTTAAGTAAGCTGTCTATCCGTCTGAAACCCTCAATTACATCGAGCCTTGCTTGCGTCAGTATCAACATCAGATGAATGAGATCTTCTTTCAACGAGGTAGGGTGGGGCTGGTTAGAGCTTTTTGGTACCCCATAGTCTGTCTAGTGTAGATGGAAATCTTACTTCGAGATATGATCTTTCGGTAGAAAAAGAGTCTTACCTTGCCCTACTCCGGTTTAGCCCTTGGCTACTTACTCTTCCTCTTGCCTACTTATTTAGGTCAATCAGTGCCTTCTCTAAGACCTATGGTATACTATTAGTTAACATCTAATACCTGTCTCTTTGCTCTCCTTGCTTTAACTAAGGAACTGCCTTCAAGTATGACTCTAAGAGCTTGACTTTAGAATTCTTTCTCTTTCTGTGTTAACAAGAAGGAAAAAGAAGGAATGGCGGGACGCTAAAGAGATGGCTATGGCTCTGAGACTAGTGCAATCAGGTAATCGACCAAGTAATCCACATACATGATACAAGAGCATTCCTGCCCTAGTGTACTTATCCACTGGCATTGAAGGAGAAGAATGACAAGGTAGCTAAGTCTGCTTCCACAGTAAGGATTTCCGCTTAATCCAAGAGCAAACAAGGAAGGACTTTGAATGTATAGAATGCACCTTAGCAGGAGACCGACACCATATCAGAGGTTGTGGGCTACCCTGAAAGGAGAGGGTCGATGTAATTGAGAGATACGCGGACGACTTGACTATAAGTATAGGTCGAATGTTTTCGTGAGCAGTAAGCAGCAGATCTCCCCTTCTTTTTGGAAAGCTGGTGGCCGCGTGTGAATTCTTTCAAGGCAAGGGGCGGCCTGATTCGACATTGTTGTTTACTCTGATCCGGTCGAGGTGGTTTTCGTTTACCAGCGCGTAGGTGGTCTAAGTTCCTATGACCGAGTCTTTCTGGCCCCTGTGAACATCTTTTCTTAATGTATTAAAGAGGGCCTCTCTAACCGTGGTGGGTGTCCACTAACGGCCATTCCTGGCTCGGTTCCGATAACGCAATTCCGGGAGGAGTCGGTAGTTGGGCACTGGATCCCTTCGGACCTGGAAAACGTGTGACGCTGGGTCGGGGTTTGGTGAACCAACTGGTCGCTCCTCTAGTTGAAATATCGGGCCCATTTTTCGTTGCCTAGGTTACACCTTCGGAATACCCCAGAAGGGAATTTTTCTCTACTTCCCTCAATCTTCACTTTACGCCACGCCGACTCCCTTTTCGTCATAAGGCGTGGAATTAGACCAAGGGTTGTTTATCAAGTAGGAACTAGTCCCTCAGATTTCGCACGTAGGAGATCGAGACACAGCCCCAGGGCTATGGGGAAAGATGTAGATCGATCGCCCTAGATAGACAACTACATAGAGGGTCTCTACAAGTCTATATATTCTTTTATTTTGTTCCCCCCGTCAATATCACAACCAATGAGGTCTGCAAGTTTCACATCTAAGTAATACCCGATCCGATAGTTTACGATATAGAAAGATAGATACATATTTAACAATAACATTCTAAGAAAAGATATTAATAGATATCGGTAGTTGTCCGGTCGTACCCAAACAATAATATTCCAGAGGAAAATGCACCTAAGATCAAATATTTCGAGCCGGCTTCCGTGGAAAATTCAGACTTTCTTTTTGATGCTGCGATCACATAAAAACATAAACTTTGAGGCTCAATAGCTAAATACATGGCAATTGAATCATGAGCCGAGATCATAAAGAGCATACTGCGAGTAGGAAGTAGAATTAATACAATGAATTCAAAAGCATCAAACCTCTCTTGTTCGGAAGAATCGAAACACATCGAAATGGTACCAGCCGTACTTAATAATAGAAGGATTTGGCAGAAATATGTAAAATTGTCCCTCCTAAAAAGATTATTCCAGAATAAATGGGCAATAGTTAGGAGAGGTGCGCCAGCGGCGAGCAGAAGCAAGGTTATTAGATACCTCAGGAAAGCCCGGCCAGAACCACACGTGCAAGTTTCCCTGCATGTGGCTCGTCCGTGATAACTTCTTCGGATTTGCGTGAACTAGCGGATCGATCACTAAGCGGGGATGCTCCCTCCAGTATGAGCGAACCTTTTCGGAACTGGTTAGGAATGGGCGCCACTATCCCAGCCCCGATCCAGCCAGGTTCTATTGATCATGTCCCCTTTCTAACAGTTGTACCTTGTCTTGGGGCGTCTTTGGCTTTACGAGAGAAAGCCCGCCGAAGAAAAAAGTCTTTCTCTTCCCGTCCCGGATCATATTCCGGTGCGTCCACAGAAGAGGAAATCGCAATGCATCTTGCTCAGCAGGCGTAGCTTGGAGTGGGAGTGTAGCGTGGGTAAGGTAAGGAAAGTGGCCGCCAGAGAGGAAGCCAAACCGGCCGCGCAGCTAAGCTAATATGCGCCGGAGAAAGCCAGGTGCCGGAGGGTAAGCTCTATTCGGCCCGGAGCATTGATTCCCCATAACGAATAGGCTAGCTCTATCTCTCAATTGCCTATCCTGTGCTCGAGAAGGTCCCCCCAGTTCCTCGGCAGCACCTCGAGGTCGAGGTGCATTTAGTTGTCTTACATGAGACTCGGGGTATTCCTCACTCCATGGCATGGCACCTTTCGCTCATCTATTCCGCCCGCCCGTCCAGACGCGGCGCCCTTTTTCATTATCATCTACCGCCCTTTCTTTCCTCCCGGCTATTCACGCATGAAGATCGTCGTATGTATGCTCGACTTCGGTTGCCGATGCTATAATAGGTAGGAGTACATTATGGCAGGATCAGTCACCTGGGCAAACCAACCCTCCTCCAAGAAGAATTGTGCTATGCCCCCCCGATCCCTATAGAGCGAAAGAGCTGCCTGGTGATCCCTAGGTTGCAGCACGCCCGGTCGTTAACTCCTCGCGCCGCTGCCGCCGTTTCTAGGACCGACCGACGCCTCATCTGCACAGGTACCTACGTAGTGTAGTGTCGGTCGCACATTCAACATAGCGTTCGGACTCATGTGCCTTCCAGAACCAGGGGTCTTCGAGCCTGCTGCGTACGATTAGCCAGCCTTGCGGCGGCAAAAGGATCAGACGTCCCCCATGCTACGGTTCCCTGCGGTCCAAACCCGGTGCCGCATTAGGTTAGGGGGCTGGGCTTTTCGCTCCCACTCCTCTCGTTCTCACTCGAGTTCGTTCCAACCTGGAACTTCTCAGTAGAGTACTTCGTTCCTTTCAGTCGAGCGTCTTCAAACCTCCGCATCCCAAAGCGCGCTGCCCTCCTAGGCGCGCAACACTAAGTAATCCAAGCCAACCCACATTACTGACTAACGGCGGATAATCATATTTCTTAGAGGTACTAAATACAACTCCATGAATGAGCAAAATGAAGGTTGCATTAATGATAAAGATCTCTGGGGAAACCGCTAAAAAAAGATTGAACATGTGGGAGGATCCGAACGAATTCTGCTTTCATTTCCCCCGTATGGAGCACTGAGTTACTTACGTTACGGTCTTCCGCAGGCAGGCTGCACTCTAGGCGGCGGCTAGGAGGGATCGCTAGACCAGCAGCCATACTAAGAATTCATGTGTAATGATGGTGATTCCACACCAGGCTCAATAAAAAATTGAATGTAGAAAGGGGGTCCTAAACAAAAAAGGAGTCCATGACCCGGAGAGGTTTTCATTCAAAACTTTTCTCTCGAGTATACCCATTACCAAAAAATGGACGTCACTTTGGGACACATGCGGATAGCCGCCCCGCGTGGCTAAAAGTAAGCCAAAAGAGCGAGCTCAAACTCTTTTTTTTTAGTTCCACTGAGAGAAAAGAGTCTTATAAAAGACGCCACTCTACGAGGGAAGTCCTCGGGTCGAGTCCTTGCGAGTTCATCCCAAACAAAGCGAACCCCTTCCGGGTCTTGGTCGAGAAGATGCAGATAAAACGCCAATAGCCTGATGTCAGCTTCTACGGCATAAGCTTTAAAGAAGAGAGCTATCAACGCTAATAATAATAAACATTTCATAAGAAAATTACATTTTTTTTTAATCTCAAAGGTATAGGTGAAATTTTGAACAGTCATTTCAATCTTTTTCTTCCGAAAGATAAATCCCGAAAAATCCTCTGGTACTTCACTTTATCGATCGGTTTGAGAACGTGTGGAGGGAAGAACCAGCACGGCCGGGGATTTGCTGCATTCCGCCATAACTTCGAGAATGAATGAATTTGTTTTGTCGAAAGCTGTGCCCGCGCACTCGATGCTTTTCTCCTGGTCCTTTCGAACCAGATATTTTAAACCCTGGAGATGAAGGCCCGTACTCCCTGTGCCGAGGAGTCCCAGGAGCGTAACGTAAGGATCTAATTGATTGCTCTTTTTTTCGATTGAGCTTTGATACATTTAGTGTATCTCTCAGTTGGTGCGCTGCAATTGAGCCACTGCTCTTCAGGGCGCTTAGGTGGACAATTCCTAAACCCTGTTTCTGGGGGGCAACTATGGGAACGAGACTAAGTCCCCCCTTACTCTAGCCTTCCTTTTCGAAAATGAGAGCAGAAGAACTTCGTAACGGCGGAGAAGGGTTTCGCCTCGAATCCAAACGATTTCTTGTTTTTCTTCTCTTAAGATATTTCTAGTTAGAACTTGATCGAGGGATCAATTGACTCCGAAACATAAAGTAACAAGACCAGAATGGACTATGAACCAACAAAAAGAAGAATGCCTTTGAGCTCTTGTTCGAGTTCTTCCTTGATGACCGGAAGTGGGAAAGACTGGAGTGCTGAATGAAGAGGGTGCATTCCTAACTAAAAGGTCGATCGATTTCCGTACTGAATGAGATAGAATTGGGTTCACATCTGGGAATCCGTATAAACCCTCTCAGCTACATGCTGAGTGAGACTGATTAATAGCTGCCTTAGGATCACACTTTGGGCGCAGAGACGTCATTCCGAGGAAAGACAAAGAAAAGGCTTAATCTTGTAGGGAACTCCTATACTTCTTACCGTCAGAACCTTTGAGCTAACTGAGCTAAGAGCAGAAAAAAGACCCGGTGGTATATAAGGGATCATCAACTCTAGATTCTCTTTACTAGATGTCAGCAATAAAGAGGGATCACTACGAGACTAAATGGATAAAAGGCTTCCTGGTGGTTTGAAAGAAAGATTAGTGCCTTAGACGACCTAGAAGGAGGATTGCTTCTCTCACCCGTAGCAAGGTAGCCCAAGATTATTTTGAGACGAATGAATGCCGAAGAAAGGAAGGCCTGAGAGCTTACTCCGCTGTTCGTGGTGGAATAAGGGCTTAGGAGTAGTAGGGCTAAAGGCATGCCTTAAGGCAGCTCGTGACCTAAGGTAGGCGCATTAGAATGAATTAGTGTTAGTTTTGGCATTTCTCGCAGGAGAATAGTAAGAATTTTAAATGACAAAGCGAAATTATCTTATTAAAAAAGCGGACTAGGAGCGGAAGGCGAAAGGGGATTTCTTTAGTAAGGAAGGAAAGCAAGTTAGTTACATCTATCTTAAAGTCTGATTCGGATTCTGCTCTCGCTGTTATCAAAGTAGCGAAGTTACCAGAGGTCTTTGAGCCTCTTGTTGAATCGACTCTTTACAACGTATCGTATTACGATAAAGCAAATATGTTATAAGTAAGGGCGAGAGGAAAGAGACAACAGCTGTTTACTAGCAAGCATTGAAAGCAGATGCCAGAATGACTCTTTGAACTGAACGACGTAATAAATAAAGAAACTAGCTGCCATCAAGACTGAACGAGATGAGGTGCGTAGCGAACTGTGATAACCTTTGTTTTTACCATAAAAAAAAGCAGAAAGAAGGAAAGAGAACAGATGAAAGTTCGCCCAAAAGAAGCGAGTGACTCAAGATATGCCATCGCTCGTCTCTCTTGACCTGAGACTGGGGGGAGTTCTGTGAGCGAGGAGCGAAGCCTTTCGGTAGCTGTTAAAAAGAATCAATTCAATCAGCTCCAGAGCTAGGAGTTCTATGTCTAGGTTGAGGGTTGAGGAGAGTCCTTTTAGCTAATCTTAGCTGCTACCCTACTTATCCCAGCTCTAAAGGCAGCTACTGACTCGTCAAGTTGAGTCGACTGTGATTCTTCTTGTTCCGCTTTGAATGGTCGTATTCAGTAGTTTTCCCGGCTCGCTAAAGCCCTTCTTCTTAGTCTTCGGCTTTCACTGGATTCACTACTCTAAGTGAAGGAACCCGAGAGGAAGAATCCGATCTTTTCAGGCTTGAGGGAAGAAGCGATGCCATCGATTTAGCTGTTGGAGTAGGGCATTAGGAGATTAGGACTCAGGGCATGGCATTAGATTAGGGAAATGCTCTTTTGAACGAATCCTAAGAAGAAGCTGCAATTGGAATGCTTTCAATGGCCAGAAGGGAGGAGAGGAGCTCATCCCCGCTTATATGATTTAAGGTTAGGAGTTTCATTGTTAGCAAGATCCCCAGCTATTGAATCTGTTGTCGTTGGCGGGGCTACTTCTTCTTTTCTTCTTTCGAAATGGGAAGAATAGCGTAGTCAAAGTAGGCCAAGTCGGTAGCCTTTTCTTCAACTCTTGGGAGAAGGGCAGTAGGATTAGAAAAAGGTCTAACTGCTGTTGAAGGAATAGAGGCTGTTTCGGCTCTTGGAGTAAGGGGGGAAGGGCTGAGTGCCGGTGAAATGCTTTTTGAGACTTACCCCGCTCAATGGAAATTTCTTTAGGCAAGATCCCACGTCCGAGAGTCTGATTCTGCTTTGACCCTTCTCAAGGAGGGAGGCCACCAAACCAAAGGGGAGGTCTTTGCTTGCTTTTCCTGTTAGAGATGCTAGTCTTTTTGTAATAACTGCTCTGCAAATGTTTTCAGGAATAAGAGAAGACGGTGCTCTTTCATCAGCCCTTTGGCTATTTACTTGCGATAAAAAAGACTGAATTGACCCGAGCCAAGTAGTTCGGCTAAGCCGGAAAGAGTTAGATCCTCTTTGAGATGAAATGCGGCAATGTCCTAATCAAAGCAGGCGCAAGGTCAATGATTTAGCTCAAGGCTCTTCTTCCTTCTTCTTGATAGCATTGGTCTTGGAAGGCCCTCGCTCTAAAGGGTTGATGGCAGCTATCCTGCTCTGTCTGAGAGAATTGGAATGGAATTGGTGCTTTCAAAGAAAGCACTCGATATTTTCTGCACCCTATTATCCTATCCGCAAACCAAGAAAACTGCCTTCAGTCTGTCAAAGGGGCAAGCGAGCTCTTCTCTTTTTGATTTAATCCCCTCAGTTATTTCCACGGATCATAATGCTATGCTTTCTTCTATTCCTTCAGACTATGATATTGGGAAAGCGATGTAGGATCTTAAGCCAAACAGTGCTCCGGGCCCAGATGCTTTCACTGGCCGGAACTGTTGGAGTCTCATTATAGAGGATTTTCTTGCTGCTATTCGGGATTGGTCCTCCTTTACACAGGGCTTAGACTTCGACCTTCATATGACTCGTTCGAAAAAAGAATGAATTGAGTAGAATAATGGGGATAGGAGGTTGAATCGATAGAGAGTTATACACCAAGAGATTTTCCAAAGGCTTCTAGTTATGCTAGAGCTAACAACAAAGAATGTAAGACTAACCGACCATAGAGAGGTGTGAAAGCTGCTCGACCGAGAAGGGATAAGCTGCTTGCCCGAACCGAGGTTACTGGCTTTCGACTAGAAAGGTTTTGAACACTGGGCATAAGTTAAAGGGGGTACGGGGATTCCTCCAAAAGCTAAGGAGATTCAGAGGCTAAGGAAGAAGTTTCCGCCAAAGACATAGGCGAGGACTTTGTACCTAGTAGTACACTCACTCGCTTTAGAGAAAGAAGGGCAATCCCTTTCCTTCCTTGACCGGAAGATTCTATGCTTTCAAGCAAACGATTCCTTCCATCAATGAATGTCCTTGCTAAAAGCACTCCAATAAGCCTACCATTCCGATGCCATATAATATAACAGATCTTCCAGCAATCATTCCCTGCGTAGGTAGGGATTGCTGGAAGACTACCACACGTTCATCCAATCACTTCTTCCCTTCGGGTTAACCGCAGGGAAAGCTGTTAATGGACATATCTCACAGGTAGTCGCTAGACTGACTAATTCAGTCTAGTCTAATTGGCCTATAGGTCTTAGAGACTCTTACTAGTAGTGTAAGAGCAGCGTTGATAAGCTAGTTCCCTTCCAACCAATCCTCTTTTTCTTCATTCTCCTTCTTCTTAATAGCTGCTCACCTTTCCGCTTTCCGGCCTTTTCCCTTTGCCTTACCCTTTTGGCAGGGAGAATGGTAAGGGCTAGTCAGACTAGAATAATAGTCAGGGTGTATGGCCCTTTACTGTCCTTTTTCTATCTTTTCTATATTAAATTAAGAGTCAGGATAGCGTAGGTGCCGTCAGGGAGATGAGATCAGATTGGCAGGTTTTTCAATTTAGTTGAAACAAGACTAGTTGGAAGAGGAGCGAGAGCGAAGCGATTCGGTTCGGAAGCTTGATAAAGAAAGTAAAGGGATGCCCGGTTCGAGAGGAAGAGTGAAGGTAAGTGTGATAAGCTTCAGCCCTAACGACAGCTCTCTACCCTCTAGCAAGAGTTAGGTAGCCCCAACAAACATTACTTCCGAAGGCCTTTGCGGATCTTGCCCCAGGCCATACGCCAATAGCAGTGGTAGGGACTGAAAACATTTTCAGTAGCAGGAAAAGGAAAGAGGCTAGCACAATAACTCATTTAATGGGGCCTAACCTTTAAACTGTTTCAGGAAGGATATGATATCAACTACTGGACTGGCGAATATACCCCTTTGATAACTGGCCTAGCTCTTACTATAGGGTATACTTTTCTTTCTGGAGGGACTGACTTTCGCTAATTCAAAAAAGTAGTTCTCTTAGCTTAGCCTATTCTTGGGAAAGATAATATATAGATTCTCTCCCTCTATCAAGACACTCACACCACTTTCACATGCATACAACTCGGTGGTGTCATGGATCTCCCAAGCGTAGATCTATCTTTTCCTCAGGGCGCATTCTCACTCCTCAATTACATCGACCCTTAGCCAACGATGAGGTCAAGCAGTAAATAAAGCTAATCATTCTAAGCAAAGCAAGAAAATCTCTTAATCGCATGTGCAAGTGCCTAATTTCAATCCCTGTACTCTAAGACTACCTAAGAGTCAAAGGTCTTCCTTACATTACAGCCTACTTTTTTTTTACCAAGACTTCCAAACTTTCTTGCTTTCTCGATGCCTTCTTTCCTTCGGGCAATCTTCCAAGGCTTATACTAAGAAGCCGGGTTTGAAGTGAATCAAGTCGGGTTTGGGCCTTCCTTCAACTTCAGTAAGGGATAGATTGTCAATCTTTCTCGTAGCTGGGAATAAGTTACGCGTATTGCTTCCATGAATAGAAGAACTGTAGTAGGGCTGGCTGTGAACTGCCAAGACAAGCTCTGACTTTTGTAGTTCGACTTTACTCGAAGGTTGTCGAGCTTCCTCCCTCTCCCGTTGGTCTCAAACCTTCCTCTCCCTATCGGGTTATGACCCTATGCTGATAACAAGTCCTAAAATGGCCTCTTAAGCCTTCGCGTCCCACACGGGAAGGACGAGCTACTTTCTTTCGACTTCCTGATGTCTCGCCTAGGTCAAAGACTGAATCAAGCTACAGGTGACGGGTGAATATCAGAGGTTAAAGATATGAGAGAATTAAGAATACCTACCAGAAAGACTCATACAATCCAAAATGATGTACCAGAAAATACAACTTACTCGACCAAACATCAGGAAAAGCCATGACAGGGGGAAGAAAAAGCCTACTATTATGGTATTCCGCCATTAGTGCTTATCTATTTTCACTAAAAATGGGTAGAACATAAGGAGAGCCCACTAGTCCGCCATAAGAAAGTCATTGTTAGGAATCTGGTGCATACTTAGAACGGGAACAATCCACTCCATACTGACTTCCGGAACACTATCTTATTCTTCTACCTACTATCAAAGTAAATCTGGTTCTTCTTGACAGAAAGCATTCCATCCTTCCCTTTAGCAGTTAGTTCCTTCATTGATTGATTTTACACCGACTGGAATGACCTGGCTACGACCGATGGGATTGGTACTTGACGCTTTCGGATTGGTTCGCTGGCAAAGCTCTCTTACCGGCTCTAAGGTGCCAACACCAGTTGTATCGGATATAGCTCTATCATGCCTGCTTATGAATGTAATTATGTAAGATGAAGCATGGAAAGAAGAAGCTTCAAATAAGATGGCATCTAAGAAAGAGGAGACCAATTGCTAGGCTCTCCTCTTTCTTAGATGTTCTAACAGTGGGATTTTAGCTTTGCTGGATTTCCCACCAACCTTAGATCCCTAGTCTTAGAGCTAAAGAAAGTCCTCTAACTAATCTAATAGAATATCCCAAAGGGGAAGGCGGAGTTCTCTTTCCTGTGCTATCAATAAGAATAAGGCAAGGTCTTGACCTCTTCTCTTTTTCTTTTAGCAATAATGAAAGTGAAGACGTTCAGCTACCATAGAATCAATAGACTCCTTCTTTCTCTCCTGCATGAGATCTTTACTATTTTTGATATCCTTAAGAAAAGAAGGCAGAAGGTGCGAAGCGATTCTTTAAGCCCAAAGGCTAGCGAAGTCACTTCCGGGCGGTTGAAGTTGCATAGTAAAGCTTCTTTTATCTTTCCTTCTCCAAGCCATCCAGCCGCGCCAATTGCTGCAGTCCTAAGGTAGCCTCTTGCAGCAACAGGAGATGAAAAGAAAGAGTCTTTAGAAGCAGGAGAAAATGCAGTATAACCATCTAGTAATAAAGCGGGAAGTCAGGTTTAGTAGAAGGGTAGGAAAGATCCAGTAGGGTTAGAATCCTTGTTAGCAGTCTCGGGCGATGGCGAAGGTTTTAGCCCGTGGGCGATCTAATCATAGGAATTGTAATAGATAGGGCGTCAATGAGTCCGGTGGCGGCATTAAGAATAGCTTATAATATGTTCTGGTGTTGATACGGGTTTACAAAGGAGAACTGGCTAACAAAGCCTTTAGTACTGACCTGTAGTACGTACTCTTTCGAAGTCCTCATAGCTTCTTTTTTTAGTATGTGTTTGTTTTCTCGGGTTTGCACGCATTTGAGAGCCTTACCTCATCAATATTTACCCCTTCAATGTTTATACTTCCGGAGTGAGTCCCACGAGATAAATCAGATCATTAGGAAGGGGGCTGGTAGCCTCCTGTGGTCTAGGTTGCACCAGGTAATATGGAAAATTGCACGCACGGGACAGAAGATAAGTTTCCGTTTCCTTTTATTAGTCTTAGTTCATCTTTTCCGCTTTCAAGCGTGTACACTGAAAAAGGATAATATCCCTTTCTTTAATTAAATAGGTAGCTCACTGGAGCAAGCAACGAAGTGCCGTAGGGTTCAGGATAAACTTCTACTGAAGTAGGTACAATATCTTTGTGGATCAATCTTAGAGTTCATAGAGAAGGAAAACCCTGAGATTAGAGTTGGAGAAAGCCGCATAGAATACGAAAAGCAAAGGCGAAGGTGACTTTACATCTCAGTCGAAAGCGGTTAATCCGGATCCAGTTCATAAGTGGACTGGGGAATATCTCAAAGGTCTTCGCTCGGTTCCATAGTTCAATCTAAAGCCTGTGAGGCTGGAAACTTCTACAACAATATTACATATTCCCATCACCAGTAAACGATACAGTAAACCTTTAAATAGGTTCACTCTCGGTTAATTCCATGCTCAAGGGCTAAAGCCAGCCGTCCTTCTGAAAGGTCCTCTTCTACGGCTCAAGGTTCAAGCTAAATCAAGTCATTTTCTCAGGGTGAAGCTCCTGGATCCGTAGCTCGGTAAAGGAATGAAAGAAAGAACTTAGCCTTGGTAGATCAACTCAAGGTACTGACAAAGCTAGTAAGAACGCGGATTCAAATGAACAAGAAGAACCACAGAGAAGGGGTTGGGCTAGTCAGAATCGGTGAATGTATCTGTTGTATACTTTATCCATCCAATAATAGCTTAAGGGCATCCAAACCACTGGTTTCAAGGGCAGGGCTAGTCTTCAATGGTTAAGTTTGAACACTCGCTTCTCGCTTCGAAATTTGAATAAGGAAGTTATGATCGGTAGCTCACTTAAGGTTCAAGGAGAAATAAAGGAGCATTGTCTGAGCTAAAATTCCACTGGATAATTGATATTAACCCTCCTCAATCTTGAATTTCCTAAGGGAGTCTTAAGAATAAAGTAAGGGATACCTTCAATGACTTTCGACTTTTCCAGAATATCTATATATAAAGGACTTGTATTTTCAAGATAATTATCATCTAAGATAAGAAGTGAATCCTGTTATTGCCTGAAAAAAATCTGTAACCCAACCTTTCGGCAGTCGCCGCGGGTCCCTTGTCTCGGGCGTAGACCCGGTTCCTAAACAAGGGTCAACTTACGCGTAGAGCCGAAAAGTGACTCTTTCTAATCTGCGAAACGATTCTTCAGATAAAAGTAATCCCCATCAATATCAGGCTGGATCTAGGTTCTATAATAGAAACCAATTGTTGAAGTAAGAATGAAGGGTCAACCCATAAACTAGAAAGTAGTCAGGTTCTTGTAACAGTTGGGGGTCCTCGGCATCCAATCGAACACATCATTCAATTCAGTTTCGTTTTTGTGGAAAGAGGGGTATTTTATGCTTTCGTACCGGAACACCTTTTAGCCTCTCTTAACGATTCATAAACTCAGGTTTACGCGAAGTGCATTTTCTGGGGGATAAACAGCTTTTTATAAATTTCCTGTCGCTGCATTCATCATCAAAACTGATAACGCGAAAGTACCAATAATACCTGCTATCGCCCTGGCGGACTTCAGACTGGGTGGGCTATTTTTAATGATCTCGCCATGCTCTTTCCTGGTAACCTTGGATCGATATGCTTCATTTCTGGGCTATGCTCTTTCAAGAGTTGACAGAAGAGGGAAACAGACAAGGATGATCAGACTGCTTGCTTCGCTTCGTCAGCGGTATGGGCATAGAGAATCCTACTATGGAGAGGTAAGTGATTCTCATCTCAATCCATAGAGAGAGAGCATCATCGTATGGGGAAAGAGTATGAACGAATTTCTTGTAGAGATGAATCACATTCCCCTCTGAAAAAACAAACTATTTAATAAGAGTTGTGAGTCGTCTATCTTCACAGCTGGCAGTGCTCTCCTCAAGGGCATTGCTTTCTCCATTAAATCAGTCTAATGTGGAAATGTCAAGATGTTCCATTCTTTTATCCATCTATGAATGGTATAGCCTATTTTTTAGGGAATTTCGGTATATATGCGTAAAGGGCTTTCTAGAGCGTTAGACTGCGTCTTCAGGTACGTCTATTGGTGATTCCTCATCTTCTTCCCAGATTTACCCGGCTAATACTGATTCTTAAATCTTATCTGGGAAAGGGACCCTTAACATCTATGTTAACTCAAAAGAAGGACATTCTCTTATGCGGGCTAATCCATCTTCAATGGGTGCCCCGACTGCTTCTTTCCTAGGAGCTATCCTTGTCTTTACCGCTCTCTTTAATTCATTCCTTGTCCACTTTTGGACTCTTTATAAAGAAGAAGAAAGCTCCCTCTGTTCTGCACACCGCTAAAAGGAAGAGTCTTGACGTAAGGTTTAAGAATGAACTCGAGTGATAACGAGAGGGGACCAAAGGTCGGGAGATCGACTGATAACGAGAGGGGACCAAAGGTCGGGAGATCGACTGATAACGAGAGGGGACCAAAGGTCGGGAGATCGACTGATAACGAGAGGAGTGGGTTTAAGAATGAGCTCGACCATGGGGAGAGGAAAGGAGGGGCGTAAGCGTTAAGAAGGCTATAAGGGAATCTTTCTTTCAATTCAAACCGTTAGACGAGACGAGAACTTGTATGGAAAAGGGTTCTCCGCGGCGCATCGGTTTTTCCTAGACCTCAAATCAAAGACTGGCACCTCCTTTTCATCTGCACCTGAAAACTGCAAATGCTCCATCTCTTTCTCGCCACAAAAAAGACATTTCGGCACATTCATCAAGCTTAGGAAAACCGGTAATTCATCTGCAGATCCAAGCGGGGAATTCTATAGCAGTACACGAGGAAGCAGTCCCGTCCTCTCTTTAGAGGATATTTGCCTTGTTAGGACAGCCAGAAAGAAATCCCCTCTTCCTTTCCTGAACCTGTGAGAACACTCTAAGAATATGCCAGCAAAGACTTCATTCAATACTTGAGAAGTTACATCCATCACAATAATCTCGTTTTTATGTGGTTGAGTAATATAATAGGGCGTAACTTTCCAGGGTTTTTGGGTTTAGAATAAACGATCTATCTATACATGATAAGGATAAAACCTAAAAGAATAATCCCAAAATGCCTTATCAATGGAAAAGTCTTCGAAACTATGAATTACGCTCCTCGCCCTATCTTACTAATAATAAAAAAGAGGTCATATTGTGATTAGTATGCCGGGCCTTTAAAGGGCACACAACCTAAGATGCTTCCCAGAGCGCTACTAACCACTAAGTACTTAAGACTAGACTACAGATGCTTATGGTGCGGGTGAGTATACTAGATACTTTGCCCTAGTTATCCATCTCATCCAACCATCTGTTATTGGATTAACCGAATCCACTGCTGCTCCAGCTACCCCTGCTCTAGCCACTTCCCATCTCTACGCGGGTTATGCCTTTCCTCAAGCTACGGACGGTGCAAGTGCTACTCAATCGGCTAAACCAAGAGCATTATAGTCGGTTCAAAAGCCCGAAGCATCCTTGCTAGCCAGCTCCTAGATATGGAAGACCCGGTACTCTTATTAGCATCTTTCCTGGTAGATCTACCTAGATTGATTTACCGGGGAGCGGGGGGTCTATTCCAGTTTCGAGCTACCCTGTGGGAGCTCAATTACATCGACCCTTCCCGGCTTTGAGTTGGAGTTTCTGCCATCCCGCCTAGTTATTCTCATAATAGTGTAATATACTAGTAACAGTGATAATTATAATAGTAAGAATGAATCCATTGTCAATTAGTATAAAAAGCCAGCCTTCGTTTGAGAGCCTTTACTCTTTTTATTTTAAGTCCCTGCCCTGTCCTTAAGTCCCTTCTATTAGGCTCTAAGGTTCCACGGAAGGCTCGGTCAGTTCGTAGCGATATAGTTCTATTATAAAGGTAAGCCAGAAAGAAAGCCCGTTAAAGATGCATTTCTAGGCGAGGAGAATACGGCCCAACCGAGCTTATTATATTATAATAGGCCTTATGTCCTGGCTAGTTCGTTTAAAAGGCTTTACTTTCCATAAGTATCTCAAAAGCAGTATCTTCTAGCTCTCTCTTTTTAGCCAGCAGTCTATAAAAAGCCAACTGCAGTTATAAGATAAGCCCTTCCATCCATTCTTAGGATATTTCATTTCCAGTACTCTTACACAACCCCACCCCCCTATATATGAAGAGGCAGTGTAAGCAGCTCCTCACTCTTTGGGAGGCAAAGCAGTTAATAAAGCAAGTTCTTTCTTTTTTCATAGCATATTACCTTCCACTTCCAGCTATTGATTTGATCTAATTGCAGTTTAAGTTGGATTCCTAGGGGCATCTAGGTCTTTCAGCCATTTCTAGTCGTAATAGCCCGCCTCGCCTTAAACTATTTCGAGAATTAGTTTAGGGCAAGCCAGTAAAGCTCCCTTTTAGCTATTGTGAGAGAAAACAGGCCTTATAGCCTGCCAGTCCTCATATAATCTCTTAATCTAGCGCCAGCTAAGTTATTTAAGGGAAAGTGTTTTGCACCCCAGGTAATCAGAGCTTTCTGGACCTTAATATAGAGAATAGCTAATAGCCAGATATACAATATCTGAGTAAGCGTTACAACAATACTCCTTTAATAGTCTCCCTGGATCCAGTATCTATATTGGATTTGTCTAAGTCCCCCCTAGACTGAGTATCATTATTTGTTTTCCACCCCGTTGACCCTTTCCAGTAGTCCCTGGATCTATTGAACCTTATTAGGTAACAAAGTCCCATTTTATGAGTATTTACCCAGGCAAGCAAGAAGCACTATTTCAAATGAATAGGCTCTATCTAAGGTTATAAAAAAAAAAGCAAAGAAGTTAGCAAACAAGGGTCCGAAGGAGAGCAAGTAAACCAGTTAAAGAAATATCATAGGAGAAAGCAAGGTCAATCAATCCATCAGTCGAAGTAGACTTTTTCAATCCAGTGGGAGTTGCCATCTATCTAGTTTCAGTGTTAGGGTAATCTCTCCAGTGGAAGTTGGACCAGCCATTTGGAGTTTCCATAGGTTGTATCCCTAAGCAGGAATAGTTTGCGAGCCAGTTGCAGATTCAATTGCTTCTGCCTTCTTGCCAATAGCATCGCCCAAAGCTCCTCCATCAGCAGTGGTAGCCTACCCATAACCTGTATTTGCCCCTCTATAAGCAGTCGTAGGTTAAGCCTGTAAGCTTTTACATCTGGTTCTCTTCCATTCGATCCCGCCAAGCCAGTTCTCTTACATCCTGCGTAAGTGAGCAAAAAGGGAAAGAGACTTTACTTTTTCAATCCAGCGAGTTACTTTGAAAGCCAGGCCAGTGTGAATCTAATCTCTTCTACCGCCCAGTCTTACTTTTACAGTCATAAGCCCTTGAATGTCCATCAATCAAATTCAATTTCTAAGACAGAAAGTTCGTTTTCAAGCAGTCTCTATCCCTTATTATGGTACAGTCACTTCGTCCCTCTGCTTTAACCTCCTATGTAGTGTTCTCCTCTCCCTCTGAACAACCAACGGAGCAGAAGGCGGTGCGGGAAAATCCAAGCGACAGAGCCGATTCTTAAGTTAAGTACCCGACCAGTATAACCTAATCGATCTAGTTAACTTCAATGATAGAAAGAATGCCTATCTATCAATTCCTATCTTCATCTCCCATCGAAGGGACGTTCCGCTTGAGCCATTAATTCATCCCAATAACCTGTAATGAAGGCCCGCCCGACTGTGTGGGTTAAAGATGCAATCCCCTACCAACATACATGGAAAGATCGAATTGAAAGCAAGAACATCAAGAACATAGGCACATCAAAACGAAGGAACTGAGACCAGGCGCATCAAAAGAAAGATCTAAATGCCGAAGATTTATTAGGAAGATCAGATTTCGAAAGTCTCCTTTCAGTCGATCTCCCGTTGGTCGCCTTGGTTTTTCTCTTTTCCTGAGCGTTTCACACTAAGCTCTTCGATCTTCAGGGATACGCGATCTTCCACTTTATCGTCGATGATCAGGGATACGCGATTCTTCCAAGTCCAAGCGTTTTCCCCACAGAATATCTGCCATCAAATCACCTTCAAACAGTTTCTACGCCGGATTTGATGTTTCAAAGAAGTAGGTTTCTTTTTATGTTGAGCGATATTTCAACCATTTCCCCAGCTTCCACTCTATTGTCCACTTCTAATAAACGTGATTGATTCTGCGAGATGGGATTCTATTGTAATAGGCTCTATCTATTCTATTATGGCCGGCTTGGAGACATCAGAGGAAGACCATCATCTCTATCCGGGTACGATTTTCCAAACCCTGGGATTTTTCTCTCTTTACCGGTTTTTACTCTTCCTCATCGACATATCTGTTCCCCGATCCTCCCGTGCTCTAGCAATTGCGTGATACTAAACCGGATCGAGCTCTTCGCACCTGGATAGTACTCCTTTCACCGTGCTTTCGATTGTCTCACTTCAGCGCCATGCGCTTTGCTTCGCTTTATAGAAGAGAAAGACCGTTGTCTTGAGAGTGAAAAGCAAGCGCAAGCGATAGAAAGGATAGTCCCTCGCGCGTTCGCGCGAACTACTAGAAAATGGTGAGATCATTAGTGAAAGAAGGACCAACGACGATCCTATCCTAAAGGAGAAGGAGGAGTCAGTCTTCTTTGAAGATCGAGGAATAAATCGGACAATTATAATTATGCCATTCGGAAGAAGTCTTCTACAGAGGGAAAGCCTGTATCGAGTAAGTGGAGAGGAAAGATCTCCAGAGATTCTTATCTCATTCCATTCCAGTGGCTCAACCAGTAACCAATGGCGAAAACTAAAAAATCCATGGTTTCCCGGTAGAACCCCATTTCGCCCAAGTTGCTTCGGAACCGGAAAAAAGAAGCGGTTTTTCGCACAGCTTGCTCATAGTGCAGGTCCCACTTGTATATTGTATTTGGCCGAAGAAGCATCGGACAGGTTGGAGTTCTTACCTTCTTGGGACTCCATGGACCAAGATCTGCTTTCATTATATGGGCAATACCGATCTACTTTAGTAGATCATATGGATGTAGAAAAAGCTTCTGATTTTGATGAATTGGAAACATCTCTTTTCCATTTCTATTTACCTAGTTCATATTTTTCTTTCGTGTGTTCCGGGGAGTAATTCGATCTCTTCAATCTCGGGATACCACCTAAATAACTGCGGCCAGAGAGTCAAATAGGTCGGGAAGAAAGAGTCTGAGGTTGGGTTGGACGACATACATCTTGGTTGGTTCCCCCTCTTTGCAGGGTGATGACACCAGTAGCTGTGGAGCACAGATGACCATCTCTTCAAGCAGGGCTCTGGCTATCTTGTTAATTCACATGGTTTCCGCTAAAGGCTATTTTTCTAGTTCTTGTTTTAGCAATTTCCGTTATTCTATTGATGACCGTAAGTTTAGTAAACCTCTGAAGGACTATCTAGATAGCATCCGAGGTTGGCGTGATGTAAGTCTTCTTTATAGGATCTATATCCCACAATGCGGCCAGAATCTATCAAAGAAGCCGCTCTTCTTCCTTACACTTGAGTTCTAGCTTTCCGTTGGATTGCTTTGGATGTTTCCTGCTTTCAGGAAAGTAAGCACTATTCCCACATTGACTCGAAAATCGATCTTTGAATCAAATGGCACGCAGACTAATTCTTCTAGATTAAATGCTTTTCCTCCCAGAAGCAATAGGAGCATGTATTGCAGATGAGGCTGGGGAAGTTGCCACTAAAGTTTCACTACTACGCCCTCGAGAAAGTGAAATCTCTGACTTCTTATCTTAAGCTGGAAGCTGACTCGATACGGACTCGCCACGCTTAGGAAATAGGTGGCTTCGCACCTTCTCAAGCGCTACGCCCCTTATTGGCTTTCTGTTCATTGGCATCATTTCCCCTTGCGAAATCGAAAAATCTCTTTTTAGAGAAGCAGAAGTATTTAAAGCAAGGAGAAGGATAGTTGAGAAAGCCGCGAGGAAGATTCTCATCCGTTTGCAGGGACTGAAAGGGAGATTTTCAAGAATGAGAATCTCTCATTGCTGGAGGGAGGCGAATAGAGCGAGGTGGTGCCAAAAAGTAGTCGGAGTCGACCTTGGGGAACGGATGGCGTCTCAGGGCCCCTGCTCACCTATCCGGAATTGGGTCATAGACTAGTCGCTTTAGCGCCATACAAAGGGTAAAGACTGGTAACACCTTAAGTAAGACAGCTCAGAAAAAGACTTAAGGAAATCCGGGCTGCTTCCCTGGATGAGGTAGTTTCCGCAGGTTATATTCTATTACGCAGCCACCCAC
Source organism: Reutealis trisperma (assembly GCA_947687605.1). Lineage (NCBI taxonomy): Eukaryota > Viridiplantae > Streptophyta > Magnoliopsida > Malpighiales > Euphorbiaceae > Reutealis > Reutealis trisperma. The sequence goes on along the minus strand of CANTUT010001274.1, from coordinate 12,716 downwards.
CTATTCGTGATAGGTGAACGAATCACCTAGGTGAAATACTTCTTATTTATAGAAGACCCTGGCTTCAATTTCTCTATTCTAAGGTATACCCCTGTAACAGGATACTCTGGTACACTGCGCAAATTCGTCGACATCCGGCATCTCAGTTTGTACCTTCTCAAAGGTATTAAAGTCGCTAGATTCAAAAGTGTGCCCTTCGATCGCGGTGCTTTACCATCTGACGCAGTCCAACTTATCCCTGCTAACCCACAACTAAAGCACCATGACTCTTTGATTCCGAAATGCGGGCGAGGGCATTCCATCAGAAGGGACACATCACACACTCTAACTCCACGAAGGGATGGAATAGACAGGCACAAACCGTTGACCCGGTAAGATCCAGATGGGCACACAAACTGTTCAGGAAGTGAATGAAGCAAGAACTCTTCTCTCACCCGAAGGCGAGCGAGTGCACTACATTGAGTAGGAATTCGGAATAGAATAAGCTGTTGGGAAGAGAATACCACGATTTTGAAGATAAGGATTCGCATGCGGACGATGATTTGGCTTTTAAAGATGAGAAGGACCTTTTGAGAGCGAATCCGCCATTAATTAACTCTTGCTACTGAACTCGAATAGGCTCTTTCGAGATAAGGTTATTACAGAGGGTAAGGCTGCCATCTAGCTTTTGAAGGAAGGCTAGTCACTCCCGCTCTACTTCCTGAAACTAAGGTTTTCTACGGGGAAGAAAGATGAATCGATAGGCTTATACCTCCTTACCTCTGTGATAGCCTATTGATCCAGTTTACGAGGCTTTCAGTCTACGATAGCTAGTTACAGATGATAAGGATAGGCTAGTTTTGAATATAAGGAGAGGTTGTCTTATACCATTCGTGCCTAACTGACTTTTTAAAGCAGACAGATGTCCATTCAAAAGAAATTGAAGCAATCTTCGATCAAAGAGCGCTAGCGCTTGGTGATTCAATTGCATCACAGTTGATTCTCGAACAATCACAGCGCTTAGGCATTCAGCTGATTGGCAGGGTTTCGGTTTCTTACTTACGGGAAGAGAATGCGAGATGGAAGAAGCCGCCCTATTTACGAGAAAACAAAGCTCCGGGGATACAGATCGACAGGGGCCGTCCCCTTATCCCTACTTGCGAGGTTTTCTTATTGACTTCCTTATGAATTGGATATGGAATATAACTTTACTTGAGGATGCCGCCTTTATCGTCGTATCGAAGGGAATATCGGTTCCGTCCACAGGATACCTGAAATGCGAGACAGCCCGGGATTCCTTCTATCCTTATATACTAGAAAGCACCACACCACCTATTTACCGACATTCTATCTCTCTGGGTGCTCTTATAAGACATTTGTTTTCATTGTTTAGCAAGCACTGACTGCCTTGACCTTTGCTTCCCTGGTAGAGCTGCTATAAGATAAGCTCTTTTTCCATTTAGTTTAGAGAGAGTTGCTTTCCACGGTCTGGGTCTTCGGGGTCTGCTATTCCTTTCCTTCCTTGTGCGAGCCAATTGCGGTGACTTTTACAGTTGCTTTTCGTGCAGCCATTGGGATTCCTCTTCCATCTAATCTTAGTTCCCTTCTGCATTCTGCTGTCCTTTTTGAATCTCTTCTCTCAGCCAGTAGGCAAGCAAGTTTAGCCGGTTTCTTTCCAGCTGTCTCTTTGAAACCAGCAGCAGAAGTCCTATCCCAGTGCCTGGCTTGAATGCAGGTCTTCTTTCACCATTCCACAATACCTCAATAGTCGCAGAAGTAACACAGTGCATGATTAGGAGACTAAGTTGATTAGGCAGGCCTATCTCCTCTAGAACACACTGAAGAAATTGCCAGTGAACTCTGTCATAGGTCTTCTCTAAAGAGACTTTAACAGCCATTACGCTTCCCCTTTCCCTTCATCTTCCGCATTGAGTGCAGGATTTATTGAGCCACCACTCGATTATCATTTGCTTGTCACCTGGTATAAAGCTACATTGATATTGATTAGGAGCTATTCTCTTGTGTAATAAGGTACGAATCCTTCCAACAATTTCCTTGGTGACCCTTTTATAACTTTGTACAAAACATTACAATTACATAATGAAATAGGCCGGAAGTGGTTCTGGCTTGTCTTGCTTCGGAATGAGTGTGATGAGAGTTTGATTAAACCCCCTCTGGATAAGCATCCATTTTCAAACGCAGATTGAACAAAACGGATCACCGAAGGTCCCAGTATATGCCACATCTTTTGGTAGAAGAACGCCATCTCATGACAAGATGCCTTAGTTGGCTTTGGCTTCATACTGAACACTGCCTTCCTCGGCCTACTCAGAATTTGCCTTACCTGATTCTCGGTTGGAAATCCGCGAGCTTGAAAATAATTCCCTCCTCGCCTTCGTAAAGATTCCTGAAATAGTTAACAGCCATATCCTTAAGCTCATCTTGATTATTACACCAGCTCCCATCGTCTCTTTTTAAGCTTACAATGCAACTTTTCCTCCTACGGATAAGTGTTGCGGTCTGGAAGTAATTAGTGTTTCTTTCACCGAACTGAAGCCAATTCACTCTCGACTTCTGGAACCAATCCGCAGTCTCAAGCAAAAAGGAGGGAAACTGACAAGGCGGAAAGCAAAAAACTCAATAAAAACAGAAGCAAATAGAAAAATAATTAAAAGAACTCCAACTGCACTGGCTCGAAAGTAGCTACTGGCAAGGCTTTCTTCGAAAGGTACTACTGTTACACTGGCTGGATGGGCGAGAATCCGTTCAGAAAAAAGAGGACCCCGTGGGGAAGAGTTTTTTCACTGTGCTTATCAGGGTATAGTAATACCAGCAGATTTAAGTTTTCAAGTAGGCAAGCTGGCTCTAGAAAAAGGTTACTCTCTGGCATATCCCCTTAAGGAAGTATGCCTCTTTACAGGGTATCTTCTCCACAACCTTTCATGCCCATGACAAGCAAAGTTGTAGATCGATGAACCTCCGGTCGAAATCTTTGATTACCCGTGGGCCTTCCACGATCCCTTTTGTAGCTTGGTCTTCTTTATTCTTTGTAAGGTAACCTAATACCCTAGCCTTCTTACGAGTCTGCCATTTACGTTTAGCCTAAAACGCCATCTCAAAAGTGATTGACGAAAGCCCCTCTAAAGGTTAAGAAAGCTGGGAATTTCCGCTTAAACCTCGAGAGTTGAACCCATAGCCTTGCTTCTAAGACCTGCGACCCTTTCTTTTCTTATGATTAGAGGGAAGGATCACTCCTACAGCCCTTCTCTTATATACGATAGCACTCGCCATGGATGATACTATTACCTTTCTTGCTCGTCTCTTGATTGAAATGGAGAGAAGAGATGTATTTGTTGAAGAAGTTTGACTTAGTGTTGTCCAGTCTTCTATTGGATAGTACCTTCTTGGTTGTAAACCTCTAGATGAGCGACGTGGCAGAGAGTTGTGCTGATGAGTCAACTCACTTTGAAGTACTAGCTTAGGAAAAAGTGCCAGATTCTATCTAGCCAGCCTCTCCAATTGCAGGCTAGTTTCCTTCTGATGATGGCGTGCCAGACAAGCTAATAGTTTTCGCTCGGCTGACCGTTGAGCGTCAGACTTCTCTTCTTGACTAATGCACTAGGTACTAATGTTGGGGAATGTATATTGAAACTGCTATAGGCGGGTGCTCGGAAGGCTGGTCAAAGCATGATCGAATGCAAGGATTTAGGGAAAGGATAGACCTCTGATCCAAAGTACCTATTGGTCGTTCACTCCTTCTGTTCAGTGTTCAGGGAGAGGTCGATTCATACAGGATGTGATGTTTAGATCGAGAGTGAGGGAGACCGATCTGAGTCAGTTTATCCCTTATTTTAGGAAATGTTCGGGATATGAAAACCCGGTCTTTTTTAACGTTTTTGCCGTCTTTTTGATATAAATTAGCGCTTTTGTGGGCTACGGGTGGATGGCTATGAGCTCGTTCACTCAATCCCGGGTCAATTACATCGACCCTTAGCCTTAGTTGGAAGCTAAACCAAGTGAAGCTTGTAGGCGGAGGTTAGGTGCTTTACATTCTAAAGCATTAGCCCTACTAATTAAAAGTGGCAGAAAGCAGCTACTATCACTAAAGACGTTCCCATCGTGCCCCCCCTATCTATAAAGAGTAAGAGGGTACTTTCGCTTCAAGCTATAGCTGCTGAAAAAGGCTACTAGTTAGCTACTTATTTAATTTCTCATTTTTTTTAAGCCTACGCTTGCTCTTCGTTACACTCGCCTTCAATCACTTTCAGAAGTCCCCAGGTTTCATCATTCCTTTCTTCCTTGCCCGCTTCCATTGATTAGGAGCGCCAAGGAGAGATAGAGGTAGGGCATCTTGCAACCATAAACAAGAGGGGGGACCCCCACCGGCCAGAATAGAGTTATGGTTATCTGCTTGAAGATCGGTCTTCTCAATGGAATCTTTCATGCTGTCTGCAATCCTTGTTTTCAATCTGTATATCCAACCCAAGAGGGAGCGAGCACTAAAGCAAGTAAAGTGTACGAAACGAACGAATGAAGTAATAGCGACCAGCGAGCTATTGGTTGCTTTTGCTTTGGGCTATCTACGGAGAGAACCCAATAAGGTGGTATAATTCCTGGAATTCTTGAAAAAAAGTTGGTTTGAACATAAAAAGCGATCAATCTCCCATTCCAAAAAGGGGCAGCCAGATGAGTACCACAAGCACAAGGGATCAAAGGTGCCATCATCGATTGATTGAATTCCTGTGTATGCCGGCGTAGCTGGCCTGTCACGCTTTAATATAGCTAGAGCATTTGCTTAGCGAGTGGGAGTAGCATTTGCAAGAGCTCTTTTCAGGGAGTAGTTCCCAGTGGTAGTAAAGCCTTCCAGGTCAGGTCTTTAAGATAAAGGATGAGCAGGATAGCGCTTAATAAACTCACTTTCGGGTGGGTGCCGGAAGAGTTCGTATAGTTAGATGATAACTTCCAAACCTTTGCCCGTTCAAGTGTAAGTTTCTCGATGCCAACAGAGAGGGAAGCGAATCAAGACAATGTGTTCCCGATTGAAGGTCAGAAAGTCCAGTCTTTTTCTTTGCCTAGTTCTAAGCTGTAGCCAGAAGTAAGGCAGTTGAAAAAAAAGCCATGGAAGGGCGTAACCCTCTTGCTTGCCTGTAAAAAAGAAAGTGGAAAGGGGACTTCTTATTGTTGCTGTTACGGCTTGAGCCTTTAAAGGAGACCTTGGCCTTCACTTCATTTCGTACTCCAATACACAAGCGCTAAGGGGAATGAATGGAATTAAGAAAAGAAGAGAGGAGGAAAGAAAGAAAACCATTTTCAAGAGACAAACTCCAAAGAATTGTTTCCTTTGGTCATCATACTTGCAGAAAAGGCTTTTTTCTTTACTGAAAGATTGACCAGAGGCCTCACCATAAGCTGACAGGAAGGCCATAAGATTAGTTAGAGAATTCGAATCTCCTCCGCATAAATACATCATCAGCATACATGACATGAGAAGGAGCCTATTGGGAGAGGAAATAGATTTGACCAATCCTTTATGATGGAGATCAGTGAGGCTTCTGCTAAGGACATCAGCTGCAAGACAGAAAAGGAGGGGTGAAGGGGGTCCCCCTGTCTAACACCCCTGGAACAAGAAAAGAAGCCCTTTGGTAAGAGTGAATGATAAGAATAGATATCCGTATTCACATCATAAGAATAGCCCTTGACCTTTAGGATAGGGCGTCAAGACCGGTTCCGACTTTTTCTTTTTGAGAAAGAAGAGGTTACTGGACAAGCGAAAGAGATGCCGAAACTGCAGATGCTTTTAGCATTAGCCGAGACATACCTCCCGCTAAAGAACACTGTTGACAATTGAGTCCGGGAGGCCCTAGAAAAAAGCGAGAGAGCCAGAAAGAAAGGATCAAAACATCACGGGCCGCACGCAAAAGAAGAGAAAAAATTGCCAGAATTGTATTGACGCCGCAGCAGCAAGAGAACAACAAGAGCACGTCTTCCCCAAACAAAGCAGCCTTCAGCAGGTTTTTTACTATGCCTCCGCTCTGGGAACAGGAAAGAACTGAGCGCCCCGGCGGAGAAATGAAACCTAGAACAAAAATGGAAGCCTAATTCGGATCAGCCTATGAAAAGTAGTTCCCCGTGGAAAGCGAGAGAAGCAGCCAACGAAGAAACCCTACTGCCCCAACTAAAAAATCCTCCTCCAGTGCGCATGAGCTGCCTACAGCGAAGCGTTACGCGCAGCAGCCTTCACTAATTAATATGCCTTCGGGGCAGGGAATTATACCGACTCCTTAGATGGGGGCTACGAGACTAGATAGCCTAAAAAAGTAAATAGTGTAACCCCTTATTTATCATCCGCCATCATGTCAAGCTTCAGGAACGGCTTGCTTCCAAAACCCTTTTAAGTAGATAGGGGCACGAAGATGAGGAGAAGAAGTTTTCTGTTCGCTCAGCTTATCATGCCAGAATTCGAGAATGTATAAAAATCTATGATAGCGGAGTTAAGTGGAGAAGTAAGTAGACTGGACAACTAAGAGGGAGACATTAGTGAGTCCCCAATCGATAGAGGGCAGGCTCATAAAGAAGGAAAAGGGATTACTTCTTATGAGAGGGGATGCTCACTAATCGACTGATGATCTTATCAACTTACTCGGTATATGGAGAAAGTCATCAACAGACTCGTCTGACGCTGCTTGGCTTCCGTCAATTCTCTTACGCCTCCGCACTAAAGGCAAAAGGAAGTTTATCTGTACATCCTCTCTACTTGACGGCTGCTTTGACGACAGGATAAGACCTTGGTTTGGTTAATATCGATTGAAAACCGAAAGAAAGGATTCTAGAAGCAAGCGGTAGTCTCAAGTAAGAGGTCAAGTAGTCTCAATCGAAAAAAAGTTATCACCGATCTTCTCATTCACCAGGCTTTAGCTTTAGCGCTCAGAGGGATAAGGATAGAGATTATTGGATTCATTTGATCAGATTGCTCTGTCTGATACCATCCATGTATGTGAAATCTTGGACCTTGGATGGACATATAAGAGTTCCGAATCTCTTCTCTTTAGAAAGAAGATCTTTTGTTTTGTCTCTAGCTTCGCTTTTGAATGTGCTATGAGATTACGTTCCCTAGGCTGATCCGTATGAGAGAACTAATCCTGCAGCGATGAGTTTGAATGAAGGTTCTTTTTTCCTCATACCCGCTCCCCTTTTCCAATTGGGCTTTATGCCACGCCACTTCGGAGAGTGAGACGAAGGAAAAGCCTTATAGGTCATCCTATTTTGGTGTATGGTCAGGATCCCGGTCTGCCTTTTTCAGGAATTATATGATCGTTGGTGAAATAGCGTATAGGTCTGGGTGGGATGATACGAAATAGAGCAGTTGCCAATTGGCATGCGAAACCGAGCCTAAAGGCTTCTTTATTTACTGAAATTCCTGTGTGAAAAAGCCAAAATGATTTAGCGTTTTAGCGTAGAGAGAGGACTTTCGGGTGAACGAACGATTTCAGATGCAGCGACCATGGCCTTATTTTACGTAGTTCCGTATATGGATTCTGACGAGTCAATTTCATCCATTTACTGATAGATAAAGGATAGGAACCTACCTATCAGAAGAGGCCAAATAGGATAATCCGGCGGGGGCTTTCGTTTGGTTAAAAAGATCCCCCTCCCCTCGACAGTGATTAGGCTCGTCTCATATGAAAAATCGGGGAAGACAATCCAGTCCACTTCCAAGCCAGTTTCCATCGGAAGAAGGAAAGAGTCACTCTTTGGAGAAGACAACATTGAATAAAGGATTTGAAAGCGGATCACTGGTTTTAGGTACATGCCCTGCCTTCTTCTTTGCACAAGCTTATGTAATCCTATCCTGCAAAACAGCCTATTGGACAAGGCAAGGAAAGCCTAAATCGTACATACCCCCTTCCTCGCTCATCTGACTTCTTTCAAACCGAAGTAATAAGTCCCACATGGGGCATGCTAACATTATGATTGGCTCTTTCCTGCTACAGGTCTTGGATGATGGAGTTTTCACTAATAGAAGCATGGGCCGCTACTTTACTTGGTGGTGTCACCAGCTTTTGATTCAACCTATTGGCTGTAAGAAAGGAAATGGTTACTACTCGACTAGACTAAGCCGGAAAGGAAGGAAGCGGTAAATAGTTAAGGGTTGGGGTTGGTTGACTTACCGGCATCTCTCTTAACTGAAGGGAGTTAGCTTACAGACTTTTCTTCGTTCGAAGGGCTTGGAGCGGGCCTAAGAAAAGGTGTTTACAACCTTGAAGTAGAGGTTAGAAGGTACGATAGTAAATCGCTTTTATGGATAGGGAGGGGACTCAAAACCTGGATAAAAAAGGGTTTAAACCAAAACAAAGCTCGGGGAAAAGTCTATTGCAGCGGATTTTCCTGCAGCTGATGTTGCAGAGGAAAGACTAGACGCTAGGAGAGTTGGAAACTAGCTCAAGTCTTAAGACACGGCTCGAATAAGCTCTTACAGTTAGGAACGAAAGGTACCAGACTAACTAATAGGCTAATAAGACTAGGAGGTAAAGGGCATAAACCTAATAGGCATAGCCGAGAGGGAAAAGACAGAATAGAAGACTTCCTAGTTTAAGAAGAAAGAGAAGAGCTCAAGACTTCGGCAAGTAGCTAATGTTTTGAAGACATGGCACGGAGTTTACGAGTGAAGGTAGGATAGGACTGAAAGGAGATAAACTGACTAAAAAAAAGAATAGGTTTGGGGGTGGAGCCACTAGCTCGGCTAAGAAAGAAGTTAACTCAAACGACCTAAAGGGGTTCTTCTTCTAGTCTGAGACCGTGACCTCGTCTCTCAGTCAATCCAGTACGAACTCACTCCCAGGATTTCTGGTCTTTCCGCCCTCGAGAGAATGATTTTTTTAATGCCAAACCCGGAGGTTTGGTTGAGCCTCAGGTAGACGTCTGCCGATTCAGGAGGGGTCTTATTGCCAGTAGGCGCATTAAGAGGGGGTTTGACCTATAACTAGATCATTTCGATCATTCCAAGCGAGATTAACCGAAATTGCAGGAATCTCTCTCTTCTTATAGATAATCTTTCACAAGAAGACCTGGCTCAGTCTGTCGACTCTATGAGGGGAACGGACCGGGGCCATCATCAAACAGCAAAACAAAGTCAGTTGAGGTCTCAAAGTCAGATGCAACAGCACTATAGATTATCCAATAAGTTATGTTTCCAGCTGTTCATACTCGGATCGGACTCAGATCTGGCACTAGCCGTCTTGTAGTGATTAGGGGATCCATTGAGGATTTCGATCCTGATCTGTCTACGCCATGAATTAATGGAATCGGGTATAACAGTCTATGGCCACACCAACCCTAACCTGATCTCCTGGGAAGCACTCGGAGTTCGAGACGGAACCCTTATTAAGAAGATTCTTTCTCCCCGGCTCAGGATCGCTAGCCCAATTTACTAGATAGGGAACGAGTGAACCCGCTTTTCCAAGAGCAGAAGTAGGCGCATAAGCAACTTCATATCTTCATTTACAGATTACGGAACATAGAAACTCTTTAATTTAATAGGAGCATGAGAAAGGGGAAGCTTTAATTTAAGGTCTCAGACAGCCAGTGCTACTATATCGGATAGGGCAATCAGTTTAACTGCTAAAACATCGGGAAATCCGACAGCAACTATCGATTATCCAACAACTTGGCCAAAGAACGGCATAACATGAGTGAAACTCAAGCACTCGAATATCCGTATATTAGCGTCACGCCAACGCAACTCTCAAACCATCGGCGAGAGGAGAGGGAAGACCAACTCTCATCTTTCCCAACCAAGAAGAAAGAAGATGAGCCGATTCAAGATGGAAGTGAAATGTTGAGATGGAGGTGATCCAATGACGGCCTCCCTTTCCCTAGTACGACTAGCATTCTCGTATAGGTGATCGTACATAAGTGAAGAGGAAGGTGTTTACAACTTTTGTACTGAGATAACGGATGTGGACTTTCACTCTGAAGGGCCTTTCCCTTTCCTAGGACATTTAGATCTTTCCGGATCGTGTATACTCAATAAGCCTGCACCTTCTGATATCTCATGTTCATTTCTTCTTCTTTTTCTTCCCTTAAGGTGTTCTCTATAAGATAAGGGCTCTTTCCCTAATACCTTTCCTGTCCCTAGATATAGCACGTTTAGGAACCTCTCATATTTGAAACTGGCTTGCTATAACCCGCTTTCCTAAGCTAAGAGGTACTGTACTAGCTCGCTTGAAAAGAGGAGGTGAGGAAAAGATCATATTATGAAACTGTTAGAGGCAAAGAAAAAAGACTCCAATCACATAGTATGACCTCCACTTACTATTGATACCGTTACCGCCTACCCTTACTCGGACTGCTACAACCTTGAAACTCTTCCTAGAATGCGAATAGGCTCCTAGTGATACTTGCACAATACTGCTACGAAGGCTGGTGAGAATGCCACTACTGTTACATCAGCTGTAAAGGCTATCAAACGAATTGGCCCGAAGAGCTTACTGGCTTACTCAATAACTTGCCCGAAACCTACTATCCAAAGAGGATCTATCCCGAGCTGGCTTTCAATTTTAATTACTCAATTAATGGCACGAGGTAATGGTACACTCATATTCATACTCCTACCAAGACTTCTGCCAGTAGTTGGACTGGGTGGGACTAGACAAATTCACCACTGGAGGACTCAAAATCTTAATATTACCCCGAGCCTACTAGTTTGAGTCAGGTCTTTCCGAAACTGCTGTGCCTACTTTCACTGCAGAAGAGGAAGTAAACTCAACCGAGTCAGGAAGGTAGGGAACTTAGTCAACCGAAACGACTTAGTCTGTAACTTACTTTCGGGACAGACTAATCCGAGCCAACTCTCTTTTCTCTTTGCTTCGGTAGCGGGGAGTAAGCCGAAACAGACCTACTTTCTTTGCCAGGCGTAACAGACTGTGCTGAGGGAAGGGAGGAGTTCAACCCCAGGATTCTCCGACCCTCTCTCTTAAAGCCACGGCATCCCACTTTGAATGCAAAACATGATTTTCATGACAGTGGGGTAGACTGAAGACCAAGCCAATCTCGACTTATTCAGCTAAGGCGAACGAACATTAGACGTCCATATAACAATGAACACTGACTTAATCTCTTCATTTAACCAGTCGCCACAAGATCACTACTTCCAAGAAAGTAGAGTAGTTGAATTGATATCCCCCGACTAAGAGAGGCTAAATTCAAGCCAAATTAAAAACATGTTCACTTATTATGTTATTTGTTAATAGTTGCTAGAAATTTTCTTCTGTCTAAACGTTCTGACTCCGGTAAGTTGGCTTTATACTAAACCATCGGATAGGATAGCCTTATCTATTCTATTTCTATAGAATTTCCATGCGGAGTTGCTCGGAACAAGGTTTGGGGGGAGAGGGCAACCTTCTTTCCCGCTTCCTGGCTTTTCCTAAGAAAGTGGATTCGGGATACACGCCAAACCCCATGCCCCAGCTTCACGCTCTACCAGCCTTCGATAAGATAAGCCAGATGAGCTCTTAATCCATCTTTCCTCTCTTCCGACTTGACTGATTAGGAGTTAGATCCAAAAGCCCAATGCCTTCTCTCCGCCGCACTCTGTTTCTGGTCCATCTCTACCAACTCTTTTCATTTCAAGTGTGGAATGATGGGTCCAACCATTCTTGATGTAGCAGCCCTTACTGGGTTCAGACCATACGGAGAGGTAGTGAGCGCTGTCACTATGGGGCCTGCTAAGACTGAGGACGGCCAGACTCTTGATTGCAGTTTAAAAGGTGGGCCAAATTCATGTCTCACTACCATAAGAAGAAAGGTCCAGTGACGGAGCTAGAATGAGTCAATGCGCATTGCCAGTTGAGATTAAATTTAGTAAGGGAGTCAATAGACCTGATTGACCGTAACTTAACTAGTTCAAATATCCCTGTCTGCCGCATCCGTAGAAGAAGGAGGGCGGTGAGAGTATGCTTTTCGAGGGAGTTTTAACTGTTAACAGCAGCAAATCCTTGAAGCAGAAGAACTAGATGAGAGACAAACTGTAGGTTTACCTATCTCACGAATGAAGTGATAATCCTATAAGAGAAGAGGTGCGACAGCGCTTTTAACAGCTCCATATTAGCGAATTGCCTCTGACTACTCTTTTTATACGCTATTCTTCGAATCTCGAAAGAGGCTACGCCCCTCCTTGCCTAAGAGTTCTTGCTTCAAGTTAACTTGCCTTGCTAATGGTTGGAAGTCCTTACTGCTACTGTCGGTCCTAGCTATCGGCTGCCTAGTTGTAGGCTTACTTTCGCTCCTCTACCCGGCAATGAGAATGAAAAACTTGGATTCTCATTCTTTAACTTGCTAACTCGCTTCCTCTCCAATGGAAAGTACGTCCGAGGCCTGAGAACCTCCGAGTTCTGGAGGAGAACCTATAGAAGGGCTTTAGCGTCAGAGTTTAGGAAGATCAGAGCGGACACCGATGGGATAACTTTAACATAAAAATATGCCTCACTTTCCTGAAAGCAGGAAGAACCCAATCCAACGCTCTCTCTCTGCTAGGCTAGGCTGACTTTCATGATTACCTTTTCTTTCTTCTCGGAAAAAGCTCTTTCTTAATCTGATAGAAAGTGGTTCCTTATTCTCGGCACCTATCAAAGTCATGTAATCCCTGTGTACTTGTTATCGAAGCAGCACCCTTTTTGAAATTCGATGCTTTACTTTCAGCTCAGAGAATTTACTTCTTTGGTCGTTCAGAGATGTGTTGC
>CANTUT010001273.1:10000-59322 GCA_947687605.1 Reutealis trisperma | reverse complement strand
CTAAGCTTTCAGTAAAGTAATCCCTTGTTACCGCTCCGTGGGTGACCGAATGTCTTTTAAACTTTAAATGGAAAGTCTATCTTTCAGTCTCTTCGACTCCCTCCCTATATGGATTGCTTCCTTCCAACCCCCCGGCTAGTGGCCTTTATCTCTCTCTTCTCTCTCAAAGCTGGCAATGAACCTGACTATCGGATGCCATCCTCAGCTCCCTTTATCTGCTGGAGAGCCTGTTATAAGCTTTCCCCCTTCTCCCATTAGGGCCCCCGTCTAAGAGAGTCTAGGTCTCCCCTTTGTCGTAGTTAGTTGGCTTTCAGCACTCCGTGAATTCGTTCTATAAGAACCCGCTTTTCATTCGCTCGCTCCCTGGCACTCGCTATCCTTACCATCCCATCCTAAGCGGATTCTTAGCTTCCCCTGGAACCGACAGTTGGTTGGCTTCAGGGCTTACTCGCAAGCTGGGCACAGATTCGTTAGCCTGTTCTTCGGCATAACTTCACTACTTATCGTAAAAAAAACCTTCTTTTCTAACTCCCAGCCATCCGAAGATGCTTATATGCTCTCTTTAATCTTGAGTGTAGATACTTACTACATGGCTAGATAGATATCCGTGAGCTAAGCATTTGGAACCAGATTCCCGCTATCCCCATATGATCCAGTTCAATAGAAAGCTAGAATCTTATCTTGCATTCGCTTCCGGCTATATCTTATATATATATTCTACTTTTAAGCTTTATTTTAAATAAAAAAAGTTTTGAGGATATATTATCGTGAATCCTACTCTCCTATAAGGAAATGAGCATATCTTTTTTAGTTTAGTTCGCTGACAGGATTGAAAAGCCTGGGGGAGCCTAGTGAAGGGAGTAAGCTAAAAAACGTTCAGCTAATCTCTTTCAAGTTCAAGGTTTGAGTAGAGGACTGAAGCAGGAGACAGGCGAGCATAATCGTCGGGTATAGGGGAGAGCTAGACAGGCTAACGATGCTGATCGAAAGGAAAGAAGTGGTCGGGGGTAAGCTAGTTCTCATAAGCGAAAACCCTGCTAGTGACTGAAAGGTTTTATTTTGGGAGCTAAGAAAGCGAGATAACGGAGTTCTTATAGGAGGAAGGCAAGGCCTGTTCATGTTAAGATGCAATAGCTGCCGGGATGGCTAATCAGTGGGAAGAGAAGAGTCGCTGCCAATGAGAAAGCATTCCTGCTTTTTTGACCCATGACTAGATTCTTCGATAAGGTAAGATAAACCCCGGGAATCTTTCTTATCTTATTGAAGTGAAAGCTAGGCTTAGTATGAGATAGGGGATTTCAAGGATTTGGGTATTAGGTTCAAGATGCTCTGGTTTGGATAGCGAATAATAACAAGGTAAGTAGTTGCTTCCCCTGACAGGCTGAGACATCTCGACCAGTCCAGCGTTAGCGAGCGAGTGGAATACCTGGAACCAAGAGTAAATCTTGGTAAGTTACTTAATGTTAGTAAGAGATCTCCGGTCCAGCTTTCGTCTTATAGTGGCATTCCACGTTTCCTATTAAATCGTACACGTTATCTTTTTAGGCAGTCTATTAGTAATGAAGTACAAGTGAAAGTACCTTTTCTCAATTACATTGATTCTCGGAATTTGATGGATTCATCATTGCAGTCTTCTAATCTTTCTATGTCAATGGGATTAGGATTTCGCTTTTTACCAGATCATTCTGACTTCATACATCAAGAATTGAAGTTAGAGATGCAAGGGTGGCCAGTGCTCGATCGACTGTGACTTGCCTTGCTACTCTTATTAGTAGTGGATTAGTGGCAGGAACATTGCCCTCGGTTGAGCTTTGCCTCACGTGGTTCGAAAGACTTCTGAGATAGATTCTTTGTCTGCTTATTCCACGGATTCAAAAACTGCAATTGAGAGAAGCACCTAATTCAAATTCTCTTTTGGAAAGTCCACCAGGGAAGGCCACGGGAGCATTCGATAGCAAAATTTGAGGAGAGACACGAACAGCATCGTCTTGTTGATAGGCAAGCGAGTAGGCAGCTTATGCCGTTTCCCATGATACAAGGGCGGACACTGCTCAACTGAATCAACAGTTTGGTTTGCACCCCTGCTTACCACCAGTAAGGAATAGACTTGGGGGGTTTGTCAGCTTTGCACTAGAAATCCCGTTCAGTCCTGTCTCATCCCCTTCCATCTTCCCATTGGCTTTTGAAGTAAGATTTCTGTCTCTCTACTAGGTGCGGTTCGGACCTTCCCACAAGACACAAGCGATAGAACGGAGTTTTCGACTGAAAGGGGGGACATCTAATATTCTCTGTTGTTGGTGGGTGGTCCTTCCAAACCATTGATTTACTTTTCAAAGTTTCCATTCCTTAGAGGTTTTTATCCCTCTCCTTCGTGGTACCTCACGTTTTCGATAATGGTAACATGACCTCTCTTTAGTGGTAACTTACCGCTTCGGTACTAAGAACTCTCCCATTAGTGGTGGCACTCTCCTTCCACATTAAAGGTTTTAGGCTTTTCGAGACTTTTCTAGAAACATTCATTCAAACACAAGGCACGGCGCCTTTTCTTCGATCCCTCGGATTCGCACCCCTTGACCGGTCTAGTGCCATGGACCTCCGCTACGAACGCGGAGAATTGCGATGGGAATTATGATGCCTGCTTTTCTTGTTGACCGATAGCCACACCCTATACATTTAAGCAAGCACTCTCGGTGATCGTTTTTCGTGGCTTATACCCTCTCTCACGAAGAAGGGGTTGAAAGAAACTTTAAATCGCCCTTTAGGGTGAATGTGTGAACCGTGATACGGTGATGGAGATTTACTTGGAGCTTCAAAGCCGTTTTTGCGAGCTCCGACACACCCCTAAATCTGGTGGGCTTTTTCCTCTTCCCCTCCCCCTTGATGGCTCTTGTTTGCCTCCTCTTCCCTCCGAATGGGCCTGGTCATCATGACCCATTATATCAACCCACATCATTCCCTGCTTCCAGCCCATCTTCCTCATTAGCTTCAAGCACTGCAAACTTCGATTGCCCAATATTACTTGACTCTCCTTTAAAATAAAAAACAGACTCCTATTGGCCTTGCCATCACCCCCTTTTGGCGCCCCAGCAATCATATTCAAATTAGATCTCCTGGCTTCCATATTCTTATCATATCTCCGAGGTTTACGTTGCACTATCATCCACGGGCCGAATCTTTCCAAAACTTCAGGGTTGACTATATCTTCATCTTTCCTTCTTTGAACATCACCGGACTCAGCCTCTTTCCCTCCCTCTTCCGGTACTACGTCTGGTGGATTGCTCCCTCGTTCGTGCTCCCGTCTTTCCCGCTGCCTTCTCTTTCGTTCTTGCTTATGTCCGTCAAAGAGTGAGACCCCTTCGGTAACTAATCCGAGTAGTTCGTGCTCCACACCTGTGAATCACTTCACTACTCTTCTCCTTAGGTATAAGATAGTATTGAAGTAAGAATTAAGCAAGTAAACATCCTGAATACTTTACTATTTGATTTGGATTGGTTCTTATCAGATATTTGGATAGGTTCTTATCCAGACGTACAATAATGGGGCACACCCTATGAATCGTCCTTCTCCTACACCTCTACCTGGGGCATATGACCCGAGTGGTGCCATTGATGCTGATGCCGAGCCAATGGGATCAATACCAAGCAACCTCTTTTCACCACATTCTTATCTTTCTTCTGCTGATGAGCCTGATCCGAAAGAAAGAATTCAAAACCTAGCCAACCTGCCTCTTCTCTATCCATTGATGATGACCCAAGTGGTGCTATCGACTCATCAGCTTTCCCACAGGTACCGGCCACCATTTCCATGATGTATATAAAGGACTTGACCAACTCTCCAGGTTCAGAATATGATCCAAGCTCTGATCAACCGGTACAGAGCCCGCCCAATAAGGGCACTACCTGCTTCCGGAGAGGAAGGCGAATACAAGTCTCTTTGTTCCCCCTCTTCTCTATCCGGCCTCTTCTATTCGATCCAATTTCCACCTCTTCCGCTCCCCTCTAAGCTGCCAACTATCGGAAAAATGGTTCCCCAACCAGTAAGCATCTGAACGAGAGGAGGGGTAATCATCGGAACCAAGAACGAGCTAATCTCTATCTCCATATTCGAGTCCATCGACAGAATCCATCTGCCTCTTCTCTATCTTTGTCTTCGATACCTGGGCTGGTGACGGCCTCTTCAGATCCATCATCCAATGCAGTGGAAGTTCAAAGTCTCTACCTGGGGCAGCGGCGAGTGAAGCATCTCATTCGAGTTCTCCATTTGTGACCAATGAACCTCCATCTGACCCACCGGAAGAAAGCGGCATAGGCCCCCATAAGTAGCTCTATCTGACCCCACGAGGGGATTCCTTCCATCCGATCCAAGCTCCATCTCATTGATTGCCCAAGTTCCGGAAATTAGCTAATTCGGAGACCTCCCTGGCCAATCCATTTCTCCCTCGGACCCATAGGCTCCACCTGCATCTCCTGGGGATATCTCTTCAAATGCTTCTCCAGGTCCCCTAGCCCCGGCTAAGCAGGTACAAGGCAGCAGAGCCTGGAGAACCTCCAGTGGAATCTCTTCCCAACTAACCATATCCATGTATTTCCATCCTTGCCAGCCAAGCGAATCGAACCCGGGAGCTCGAAAGGTTCGATGTAATTGAAGAGGAAGGATTTTAATATCCTATTGTTAAAAACATAGGCCAGTCTCTCCTCTGTAATAGGCTCGGGTGCTCCTAGTTGCAGGTCTCCTGAGGAGAGCGGGAGCGGGTGCTTCATGATGGCTGGTGATTCAAGCACATCCAATTCGGAAGCGGGCTAGAGCCGGTAGGGAACAGCGCCAAACCATCAGTAGAGGCTCGAGTTCAATTTCAATTACATCGAACCTTGCTACATCAGCTGCTGCTGCAGACGAAGAGGAAGGCACAGCCATAGAGTATTCACAGGAATATATAGAATGGGAAGAATCTGTTGAAACAGAATCTGCTGCTGCTTTAGAATTGCCTCTGGGACTTGAGGCAGAGAATGTCCTATAGTTATAGTTAAATCTTTTTTTTTTCCTTTTTTGATGAAATATCATAAGTGGTGTTCGATATCGCCTCTGTGCGGTGACCCCTTAGTAGCTAATGGAATCGGAACCTCTTCTGCTACGAATACTTCCTCATCTGGCAGTTCTTCAGATACTAAAAAATCTTCTCTGATATTGGATTTTCTGCCAGCCTTTAAATCCGATGGCGGTGGTTTTTCGATTCTCTCTTTCCTCTCTTGAAGATAACCACTTATTTACGCAATAATGATTGAGTTCTTTTTTCTGGGTAAGAAGCCCAAGCAAGAGCAAAGAGAATCCTTCTCAGGTCTCTCTCCTGATCTTGATTTGGCAGCTGTTCAAACACATTATCCATCTGAGGATTGAAAACAAAGCAAAGGATTTAAAGGAAAGGCCAGGTTGATCAGTGAATGAAGAAGGCTCATGCCCCATCCATCTCTTGCATTTTTGGGTTCCAGAGGCAAGCAAAAGACTAAAAGGAACCTTCTTGGATACAAAGTTCTAAAAGATCAGTTGTCTCCCAATGATTCTTGGATAGCTTGTTATGGGACTTCCATATAGGTTCTGCAGAGGCAGGGGGTTCAAAGCCTCTCATTATTATTAGGTTGATGGGGCGCCCCCAGAGGCATTAAAGAATCTTTCTTTCATTTTCTTTGCAGTCAAAGAGGTACTTTAGCCCTGCTACTAATAATATTCAATATCCTCTTTGAGACACGTACCTTCTTTTGCGAAGATTCGAGGGTGACATATAATAATTGATTTGGGCTGTGACAGAAGTGATTGGCTTTCATTCTCCCCTCTTAGGTCCAGAATGAGTGATTTTCATAGAGAGCGGCTAAGAAGAGGAGGTTGTTGATGCAGTTTTCTTTATTTCATTGAGATTGGGTTGGTGTCATTCTAGATCTACATGGATTCTGTATCTAGTACATCTGTCTTCATTGGTCCAGAGGAATCAAAGAGAACAAGTAAACTAGGCTCCACGGTGTGCTCGGATGGTTCCGCTCAGTGCTTGGAAATGGGAATCTGTTCCGCTTACTCTCATGGTAAAGCCTTTACTGTCCGGGTTTCACTAATCCCGGTTGCAGACAGACCAATAGTCAACAGGAAGCCTATTTGACTCAACATAGGTCTCACCTGACATTCTTGCTGGATCAGCGATTGAGGTCTCGACTTGCCTTCCTTCAGGCGCTCTCTAGTGCTAATCATCCGGCCTGCTGCCTTCTTTCGGGTGATTCTTCTTTAGCAGCTTGTAAATGGGTTTACAGGTTGCAGTGAGGTTTGAGATGAAGCGGGCAATGTAGTTGATCCTTCCCATAAATCCCCTGATTTCTTTCTCGGTTCGTGGGATCGGCATCTCCTGAATGGCCTTCACTTTATCGGGGTCAACTTCGATTCCTCGTTTACTGACAATGAAACCCAGCAATTTCCACGATTGGGCTCCGAACGTACGTACACTTGGCCGGATTCAAAACGCAGCTGGTACTTCTTGAGTCGATCGAAGAGCTTCTTCAAATTCACTAAATGATCTTCTTACGGCCTAGATTTAGCAATCATGTCATCTACATACACCTCGATCTCCTTATGCATCATATCATGAAATAGAGTTACCATGGCGCGCTGGTAGGTTGACCCGGTTTAGACCAAAAGGCATCGCCTTGTAGCAGAAAGTGTTCCATTCCAGCGCGTGTAATTCCTTCTTCCTACTAGGATTTGCAGTCCTAAGCTAAGCACATACAGTCTAAGTTTCGGAGGAATCTACTTTTTCTTCCCCCTCTTATTTACTTGAAAGTCTTTTTTTGCTGGTTAGGGCGCGGTAGATCACTGGTCTGTTCGGCTGACCCTTCCATTGATTGAGTGTGAACTGTACTAAGACTTTACTTCCAGAAGACTTTACTTCTTTACTTCCAGTGGTTAGGAAAACAAACTTCCCCCTGTATGAAGGAAGCTACAAAAGGAAAAGGAGGCTAGAGAACAGAAGGAATCTGACTCCACATCGCTAACAAGCCTGTGATCGAATAGCGTAGAAAGAAGTGAATGGCGTGGCAGTTAGGACTTAACTTAAGCATAGAATATGAATGCTTTGGCTATCCTTTCACTAAGATGCTTTCGTCAAAGAAGCTATCTTCTTCCGGAGGAAGGACTGAGTATGAAGTAGGTCGTCGAAAGAGGCCTAAGAAGACTCCTTCTTCTAGGATTTTTGCCTATTAGAAATATAAGTCTCATTTCCTTTCCTTCAATGGACAAGAAAGCAAAGGCTCGATACCTTCTATTTCCTTCTAGTCTAGCAGCATCCTTGGGCACTCATCAAGTACTCCAACTATACTATAAGAGGCTGATTGGCTTGGTGAAAACTCAAGTGAGGAGTGGAAAGGGTCAAGTAATGGGAAGTGAAGTTTTGCATGCAATCCGCGTAAAAATGGATAGTAACACCTCTCAAGCCAACAACATGACCTGTAGTTGGATCTGGAAGACTAATGCTTTCCCTAAAATGAAATTCTTCCTGTGGCCTTGCTTTCAGGGTCGGATAGCCAAGAGAGAACTTCTTTTGAAAAGAGACACCATAGAGTTGCCTTTTTGTCCTCTTTGCCACGACAATATTGAACTCTTATTCATATTCTTCGAGACGGTAAAGTGGCTAGGGATATTTGGAATGCTATTCACATCCCCACAACCATAGAAAACTTTTAGTGCTTACAGTGAATGATTGGTTGAGACTAAATTGTCAGTCAAATGGGATGTCCTACCTCCGTGCTGTCCCCTGGAGCATGGTTTTCCCTGTTGTGTGCTGGATCTTGTGGAATCACAGAAAGAACGTGGTCTTCAACTCGACAACAACTCTTGTCCTCAATCTGCTTGGTCGATCTATTGGCTACAACCCTATGGAAGGCGCCCCCCATAACTCCGCTCTGTATAAAGATGTATCAAAGGTGTACTCCAGAGGTGTAGCCCGCCTGTGACCTCTAGGAGGGTTATGCAAAACCAGGCGATAGCATTTAACTGCCATCAAGGGTTATTTAGAAAAGGGTGCTCATCAAAGCATAACCGGGCCTTTTTGGTAATTAGAGGAGATATAATAATGGATAAGAAGGCAGATTGAAATGCCAGTCTGCCCTTCCCCTTCAGCGACCGAAGACTCATTCTGCCTGCTACAGATGTCTTATATGCATTTGGCAGAAACTCTTAGATGAAACGATATGAGGGAATCTTCCTTTTTTCTAGACTAAAATATCCTGACGCTTACCCGTAACCACGACTCCCGCTCCCTTTAATGCTATTCTATTAATATATAACGACTGATTCCTTCTCAGATCCATTCATTCCACCTTCGCCTTATTGGATTGGAATGATTTTTAATCAGAAAAGAAGACTACTTGGGATCATATTTAATTCAACCAAAAAACTAAACTGCTTTGGGTAGGGGATACCCATGAGGGTAATAAAATCTTAAACCGATTGACAATCATCTTGGTGATGACCTTATAGGTCACATTACACAAGCTAATCGGTATGAATTGACTAACGTCGGGAAGTTTCCTATCCTGGATAGTTTGCTTAACCATGTTGCACAAAGAATGGTCTAAGGGCCTTGAAGTTCTAATCTTACTATTCCTACCGTGTCTAAGGTGTGACGGATTTCTTCCAATAGTAGGAGGGCTCACAGTAATCCCGGGTATACGGGTATAGCAGTAATTGGACTTCAATAGGATAGGGCAAGTAAGTTTGAAAGCAATAGTGTTCCCTAGGCGATACGAGGTAATAGTTTGCAGGCCAATTCCCTTAAGTGATTCAATAAAAGCAAGCACAAGCCTGTGAGAAAGCTTTTTAAAGTAGGAATGATTTTAGGCAAGCTAAGTCCTAGGGAAACCCTTTTGGAGTGTTTTAAGCTCATCTAATCCTGTTGGAGTTCTTCTACCTGGGAAGGCTAACAATAATAGATGGATATTTATTTCCATGATATTTTATTTATATGGTGGAATACTAGAATGAATATTTTTTTGAGGACTCCTAACAAAGGCTTTCTGTCCCCAGGTCTAACTATCTTTCTTTGGTAGGTCAAGGGATAGATCTTTTTAAGGGCGTAATAAGTCTTTCGATGGTGATCCCGGAAAGCCCGTTAGTTTCCTTTCATGTGGTTACAGGCTAGTTAGAAAGAAGCACTATTAGTCAAATAGGCAAACTTTTTTATTTACCCAGGTAAGCGAATACTTTTCCTATGAGGTAGACAATTTTCCCTAGGAGAGAATAGGCAGGCTAGTTTAATCCAGTTGCAGTCCTAAGTAAAAGGATAAGAGATAGATTTGTTTCCAGTTCCCTTTTTGGAGGCCAAGCGAGCTAAATGGTATAAAAATCACTCGCCAGCCAATGGGAGTTTGCTTAGGAAAATAGGTAATAGGGTGCAGGTCAGGTTCGTTCCTTTCAGCAGTATCGAATAAGCCAAAAGCTTTGAAAGTGAGAAAGCAGGCCATTGAACACAGGCCAGGAAAGCATTGAAGAATTTCCGAGGCTCCTATTAGGTCAAAAGCTAGAAGCTAGGAGAGTGAGTTCGAGCGGTGTGGATTCTACCCGGCAAGGCTAGGTTCAACTAGATGGGGATTCATATCTTGTTTTGAGGTTGATATCGCGGAGAAGACGAAGTTACATAAATAGTTTATTCTAAGGCTAGCTAGTCTAATGCTAGGGGATTCGATTCATCTCTATCAATGACTTAACCACCTTCCCAAATTCAACTCATTCGTTCAGAGTCGCCAATAGCAAGAAGAGCTTTTTTTCTTTTCCTCCCCTAGAGAAGTAAGGAAGTAAGATAGCAGCTAAGACCGCTTCTTCCTAATTCTATCTATTCTAGATATGATAATCTTGAAAAAATACTTTTCCACGTGAAGCTAAAAACTAGTCGAATCCTAACTTCTTTTCTTCTTCTATCGTTTGTGAACCAATCGTAACCCAATGAGAGCTAAGAGAACAGAAGCAAAAGCTTCGACGATTTACTAAACTTCTTTTTTAAATAAATTTCTTCTTTTGCCTTCAAAGGAAAGGACTATTTAAAGATGTAAAGATGTGGTATCAAGTTCGTTCTGTGCTGCTAGTGAAACTACTTATTTTAGTTCTATCGTTCAAGTGAGTTGAGCTTAGCCCACGTATTAAGTCTTTGGTTCGATAGGAGTAATAAAATCTTTTAAATTAGTTAAAATCGAATAGTTCCACAGCTGATTAACTCCTCAAGGCGGGTCAGAGTCAATCCCACTTGGTAGTTCCGGACGTGCCCACAGCTGATCAATGCACGAGGATCCATAGCACCTGGAGATGGGGAAGATGACTACAAGCGGCTGGGACCTAGCCCAACGGTGAAGGAAGCATAAGCAGTTGAAGCATCCGGGTAGCCCGAAGAAAGCCTCCAAACAGTACCACGAGCAGCAGCTTCGGAAGCACGCCTGTCAAAGGACAAGGGGCTTACACCTATCGTAGAAGTGAAGTGGCAGGTCTAGGGTTCAAACCCCATAAGAGGACTACCACTTTATTAACCTGGGCGAATAAAAAGCCCGTGGCTTTGGGAATGAAATGAATTTCATAAATAAAGGTGAGACTTTCAAAGTCACACTTTGACACGAAAGAACCGAGACAGCCTTCACTTCAGGCGGAGAATATAGATAGGTGGCCAAGCGCTGCTTTCATTCAAGCTATGCAGGTAAAGATACAAAAAGGACTTTCTCATCAATAGCCACTTTAGTTAGACACGAGTGGGGAACTAGAGAAAGAGACTGCTTTTTAGCTGCAACTGACCACCTGTTAAACCCAAAGAAAAAAGGCAAGATTGGATGCTTCGCAAAGGAGCCCTTTAAGAGAAGAGGGTAGCTCGGGTAATGTGGCTTAGAGGTTGCACGCCTAGGAGAAATAGGGAAGAGGGCCGGTTCCGAGGATCGGAAATGAGCGGAGTAGTAGCTTATTATTAGTGCTCAAAAAGCCATTCGAGCTAGTCTTTCAACTAGGCTAGGCGAAAAAAGCAAGAATGTCTCGCCCTTTTGATGACTTAATAACCGGGCATCGACCTATTTGACTTAAGAAAAATGGAGTCCCGAGATGAGATGACGCATTTTCTATATTCACCCGGCAATAAAGAATATTCCTTTCCTAATGCGCCTAGGTCTATTGCTATTTCACCGGAGAAAGTCGATATCGATAGCAAGGGCGAAAAGCTACTAAACTGCGGGATAATAGAGATAAAGAAGATAGCCGGGGTCCTTAGGAAGGGAATGCGCCAGTACAATTAGGAAAGTCAGGTGTGACCAAAGTCTGTAAGATTGAGCCCCGAGAGCAATGCCGATCGAGGGAAAAAAAGTAAAATTCCTATTGAATTTGCCTAAACTGATGACATCGAAAAAGAAGCTACTTTGACTTTGGCGTGAAGTAATTACGTAGGAGGTACCACCCAGCCCCATATTTTGGATTTATAGAGTTTCAGTGAGAACCGAAAGAAGAACCTTTTTCTTTATTAGGTCAATTAGGCCAAACCCCTCTTTATTTGAGCATCGAGCTGGCGGAAAGCCTTCTTCAACAGTAGGGGCGGTGAAAGCCTTAAGCTTCCGAGCTAGGGAAAAGCCCAATCTTATGGAGTAAAGGTAAAGAGCTACTATTAGAGAAGCCAACTTTGCCTTTCTCAAAAATTTCCTTAGTCTTGCTGGGTAACTAAATAATCGATTTAGGAGTGGCAAGAAGAACCATAAAAGGGAATTCCCTTACTGGATCGGAGTGCCGATTGAACAACTTTAGAAATCTAACTTTAATGACCGCGATCCAGCGCAGCATCGCTTACCACATCTCGTGGGATCATTATCCATTCGAATGTCTTTTTTATTAGCAACCCTCGATACAAATTTTATGCGTAGGAAGAAAAAAGAGATCTTCTTATACAAGAGCAGAGTCTCTCGAAAGAAGAAAACTTTATCTGCTTATTCGGGACCATATTAGAATGAATAAAGCCTTAGAGGACAGTCTTGTAAGCAACTCTTTCAATCCACCGGGAGTTGAGACTCACTAATGCTGGATTACTACGCCTTTCGGTAGCAAAACCCTTCACTAATAACCTGGCATAAAGCCGATGTCTCCAACACATACCAAGCCGAATTTTCGTAAGTAAACTACTTAGTTAGAGGCGAGGTAGCCCAAGCGTGAAAGCCTTCCCTTTCTAAGCTTATGAGTCCGGTTTCGTTCGGCTAAAGCCTAACTTTCATTAACTGAATCTGCCTACTTTCATGCTCGAGCCTGACTTAAGTCAATTACTTGATCAACCACGTTAGAAGGAAGAGAAAGCTAGGTGCGTTTGGAAAAAGTAGAATGTCTCTTTATTCGGCCTCACTCCAATTCATTTCTTTTCTAACTGGACACATGATGGGAAAACTGCTACTTTGGGCGGAAACTCCGTCAAAATGGAAGAAAGAGAAGGAAATTCCTATCCGACTTACTTTCCCCTGGACCGGAGTGCCGTTCAATCTCAATTACATCGTCCCTCCAAGAGCAAGTTCGGGATTCGAAAGACTGGAAGGAGCTGACCATAGGCAATTACTATTGTGACCAAAGGAGAAGACATCGTCGTAAAGTCGACATGGAACTGGAAAGACTAGTTAAGTTGAGCAATTCAAATGTTACAACATAGCATGGGGGAAGAACCGTACGGATAGGGGAACCCTTCTATTTTAGCTTCTTAAAAACTGCTTTTTTGGTTAAAACACGTTGCGTAGACAAAGCTACCAAAAGCGATAGGTATCTCTTCTCTTAACGTAATTTTATATAACAAAATTTATATAACAAAAAAGCTTATGTTGTGATCGTTTGCTTCGATTTCGTCTGTTCAAATATAGTATAGCTGCTTCGTTTGTTCATTTAAGTCATAAAGATTTGGGCACTTCGGTTGGCACTTTTTCGATTGTTGTTTGTTGGAACCAACTGTTTGCTCTGTGCAAACAAACTCAGTGTCGACGTCATCTTAGGACACCATTGTAACGATGTAGGTAGAAAATGGAGCATGTGTCCCCCCACTGTCTGAAAACCTCTTCTTCTTTCTCCTGTCTTCTTGCTTGACTTATTAATGCCGGAAGCGGAAGGCAAGACTTTAGTAAGAACCTACGAAATTCACTTCCAACAGACATACGGAATCCTACTTCGAAGGTTTGCAACGAATGGAAAGCATACTGGAAAGCGAATAGATAAGCATTCCACCCTACAACAATACAATAAAGGCTAGGCCTATGGGTAGACTGAGGAAGGCTGGATGGACCGGCCGGGTCGTCGCTTGGATAAAAAAAAGGAAAGATGGATGAATTTCCAGATGGATCTGGACCCGGTGGATTGAACCCACCCCCCGACGATGATGGGAGGAATTGGGCTACCGCACGAGTTAATTCATCCATAAAGAGATATCCAATAGAAAGTAAGATCTTCGACAGAACAAGAACAAAGAGCACTTTTCCAATACGAAATACAATGATTCGTACGTCTTTCGGCACCCTCCTTACCAGTGGGAGAGAACAAAAAAGAGTAAATAGACACCCACAAGAAAAATTTAGATTAATAAAGAACCACACACGTACCATTAAGGAATGAAATGCTTGCATAGCATACGTTAGAAACCTAATTTCGTTTCGCCACATTGGGGCTATGGGATTCGAACCCAATTCTTTCTGCCATGACCCCTTTTTTGAGTTCGTTTTCGGCTCCTTCCTTATTCTTTATTAAAGAAAAGTCTTTTTTCTATGAAATTTCTACTCAGCTTGAAAAGAAGCCTCAACTCAAGCCGATAAGAGTTCTTCATCATGTTCGAGAATTTCGAAAGAAGAATTGAGAGGTCAATCACGGCACACTTTCTATATTTTCGATGATTCCAATGCGCTTCGATTTCATTTCTTCGCTTTAAAGAATACATCTATCCATTCAAAAGATAATTTCTAGAGGAAGATTGGAAAGCAGCTTCTTCTTTCAACCCGACATCCGCCTATTCTATACCTTCTTCTTCTATAGATGATATAACAGGAGGAAATTCAATAGCAAAGGATATTCACCCAGCAGCGGAAACTGCTTGAGCTGATACGCAAACAAGACCAGAAAGACCGGTTACACGTACACCAACAACGGATACGGAAGGAACGGTTATTTCAAAGAGCGCATACGTTTCATGTGCACCGCTTACGTTCACAACGTATTTTCATCCTTCGATGCGCTCCTCTTTGGTCCTTTTCATTTAGTTTTTGGCTTATAGACCTAGTTAATCGTCCAGCCACTCTTAGTTCTTGGTCTTCACAGGCTGCGGATCAGGCTTGAAAAAACCTCCATAGAGGGACGGATAGAGGTTCTTTATTACTCATTTCAGGCTTCGTCATAAACTTCAACTTCTTAGACTGGGTGCCCTTTCTCCACTCCAGAGAAGAAGGGTTATCGATCGGCATCGAAGTCTCGAAACACTCTATCTCATGCTTTCATAGGAACTCTTAAAGTTTTCCGGATTCGCCGTCCTCGGCCTCCTCCCCTAAACAATCTCTCTGAATCTTCGAAAATCGGAGAAGAAGAGTCTTTATTTGGTTTTGACTTCCCGCCCGGCTAGAAGTACCGAACTAGAAGTAGCTTTTTGGTCGCGGAAAGAATCTATTATTCTACTACTCGTCATCAGGATATTGGACACACACAGTAGTGGATTCAATCAATGAGATCCTCGGTTTACTCTGTGGTACCTCGGGGGCTCTAGACATAGACAAAAGTCTCTTTGATCGCACCGGCGCGATGACATCTCTTTTCTGAGCTTCGTTAGGTAGAGTACCATATCGCAGATAGTCGATGAATGGAGCAATCATCGGAGACACTTCCGTCCCGGTTACTGCATCACTTTCCGCTCTTTCTTCATTGTCGTTGAAGCAGGACTAAGGAATTTCCTCAACTGTGACTACCACATTCTGCCCTCCACTTGCAGCTAATGCCGTAGCAAAATTAGCTAGTGCATCGGCAACCTCGTGGTATATGCATGAACTTGACATCGAAAAAACATTCTACGAGTTGCTTAACCTTGTCATAGTAGATTCGCAGGCTAGCAAGCATGCCTAATCTCATACTCGGAATTGGTTTGTCGTATTACCAATGCTGAGTCACCATACACATTCAAGCAACTGACAACCCTCAATAAAATTGGCCTATCTCTGTCCCAACTGAGGTCCACCTCTCTCATGATTCAGGGTTTCAATCAAGGAGGTCAACGTGCAATGGGTGTAATCGCTCTCGATCTCGACATTCAAGAAAGGCTTTTTAATCAATTGTCATAGATGCCCCGATTTCCTCTAATTTTTTATAAGGCATTGGCTACATGGAGTAGCTCCGTCAAAAAAGCATAAGTGCTTTAAAGATTAGAAAGATGGGGAACGCGTTATGGCTCGACTCTCTTCCTTAGCAACTACGGATTCTCCGGGCAGCCATATTTGCTTTTAATTACATAAGTACATTAGTTAGACGAGCAGTGGATTACATCACCCCGATTCGCACCAAGTTTTCTCTGTCGGACATGGAGAAAGCTCCAAGGATTGACCCGGGGTTAGACTACTCTACGGAACCCCTTTGGACGACTGCTCTGTGCTTGCCGGTATCTTTCGTTCTTCCGGCCAGGACCAATTCAGCCTAAGGCCATGATCGAGTCATGACGAGCTAGACTGATGACGCTCTTTCAAGGACCGGCAAAACTCTCTAATGCTGATGATCAAACGTTGCTTCGGATGTGTATGAGAAGGAAGTGCAGCAAGTACTTGAGAAATTATGGAATATCATGCCCCACGAGTGAGTTGCCTAGTGCCCCCTAGGAGGGCAGTCTACCACAAGATCGAGTTGGATTTCGGGACTAGGGGAAAGAGGTAATCGACTCCTTTTCATACAACAATATGCCAACCGGGCTTACTATACGGAATATAAGACCTCAAAAGCCAATTTCCCCGAAAGCTTGGAAAGTGGGAAAGCATTCCACCTTACAACAATACTCGCGCAGGAAAGAAAGCAAACTCAGTCCTCTCTTAGGGTGACGAGGGACAAAGCAGCAACCAAAAAGCATTGAAACTTAGCCGACTTCGAGCACTTCGAAAGAGACTAGGCGCTGACCGATAGGATTAGAAGGAGTAGGCGATGACTGACTGAGAGGCGGATTTCACTCTTTGGTGAAGGATTAGGACTTAGGTGGGCGGCTTACCTTATTATCACTCCAAATTGCTCAAGAATAGCTGGGATGGGAGAAGAACTGGCTTTTGGCTGTCTTGCCTTTGCCTGTGAACCTCTTAGACTTGAGGAAAAGGCCAATAGCCGATAGCTGATGTCATCTCTCTTATTCACGTTCATCATAAAAAGAGTCGGAACCAGAAGACGTCTTAACACTTTGATTTGGGAAAGTGGCCACAGCAGACCAAGCCCCAAAAGAGGTTGCCGAGCTCAAAGACGCTCCCCCAGAGCTGGAAGACAGAGGGACTAGGCTGAATGGAATGAAGGCTTCGGCTCCCTTGGGCTTAGTCCACTACCTAAGCCTTCCACCTTAGGATTTTCTCAACTTCAATCCACTAAATGATCTTTTTCCAAAGGTGGTGAAGATCAAAACCAGCACTACGATCCTTCCCTTCTTCAATACAAAAGCACCTCTTCTTTGAGTCTCGCCACTCTTAAAGAGGATTTCAATCTCTTTTCAAGACCACAAATCCAGTTTTGAATTCAACTGCCAATACTAAATCGTTCGGGCGGTGCTGTGTGCAGTCGGAACTCTATCTTAGGAAGGAGGGAATTAGTTCTTTTGCCATCGACTTGAGGTTCGGGCACTTCCTTGATCCTTGGCTGTAGCAAGGTGAACACATCTGGGTCAAAACGGGGATGTCACGCATTGGCTTACGAGATCGGATTGACACGAAAGAGATCTTTGACTGAACCACTAGTAATTCCCTCCCCCTTTTTTTGGCCTGATTTCCTTGTCTCTCTCAGTCCATGGGCTAAGGTGCAATTGCCTTGAGACTCTTTACTTCCTCAAAAGAAAAGGAAGTCCTTAAAAGCAAAAAATCCTTTTTTCGAGGTGCAAAGCGAAATTCAAATCGGGACTTTCGTCGGCAGGGGGTAAAAAGGCTAAAGCAAAAGGGGAGAAGGCTTAGAAGCCCGAAGATGATAAAGCGCTTACTGATTGATTCGCTGACGGATGGATTGGAAAGGCATTGCGCCTTAGAGCAATAAACGAGACAGGGAAGGCCCTTACACCAAGAAAGATAGGGGAAATAGCGAGAAACCCGAAAGACCCTCTCCCGCCCATCAGGAGATATGAAAGAAGTTTCTTGCTTGCGTCCAAGTTCCAACCGAAACTACTCCTGCGGAACTTGAAAAGGCCCTACACGACTCGGAGAAATCAAGCAATGCCAAGACATATAAAGATGGGGTTTCCCTAGCTTTAGAAGGTAACCATCTTCGAGACTAATAGCCATAGTCTGAGCATGAGCGTTCGTCGCGACTACAACTATTTATAAAATATTAGCCTTCGCTCCACATAAGGTTACCTTGTTACGCCCCGAACCTAGTTACGGCTATTAGTGCATTCACTCCCTACCTTCTCTCTTTTATCCTTGTAAAGAATTTCTATTTCTTTTTGTCTCCAAGGGGGTATCTAAGAGGCAAGAATCTAACTCTTATCCGGACTATACTCTCTCAGGCATTGACCTAGCTATCTAAAGGAATCATTCAACTACAAAGAGAGCTTCTTATCGGGACTGATTACAGCACTTATGACTCATGAGGATAGCTGGAAGCCTCATTGCCTATGGCCTCTTTCCCTATCTTCCTAAATCAAGGGTTTTCCCTAAATTCCATGTTGTGTTTTGTAACTCTATCGTATAGTGATGTTAGAGATTTCTGTTGCTTGTTCAATTCAGATTAGCTTAGATTCTCGGAACCAAAGGTCGCTTACATTTGTGCCGTGGAAAAGGATTTAGGCAGAACAAGTATCGGGTAGATCACGAGGCGGTCTTCATTGCTCAAGGCCTGGCGGAGCGAGAATAAGAAAGTGTTTCGTTAGTATTAACCGACTTGGTAATAAATTTGGGGGGGTAGAGGGTGGTGATCTAGTCTTCCAAGAGAATCCCTCGACGATCTCGAAGGTATAGCTAGAAGGTCGGCTAAGCCGCTATGGAAAAGTTTTAGAATCTATCAATATCCGCCCGAAGAGCGGATGGATCTCCGATAATCGATGTCTCCGCGAATGTCTGGTGGAATGCCTTGGGATTTGATCCTTTAAAAGGAAGTTTCCAAAAACCTTATCGTCTGGCTGCCTGAATCTGTGCCCCTATGTGGATGAGGATCCAAGAGTTCGTGAAATGTTGAAGAGCGGCGAGGGCATATGTCTGACCCTATCATATATTGGAAATAGGCCCATAGATCTCTCTCTGAATAGCCTGAATGTCCGACTGGGCATCCTGCTAAGTGTGTTTGCGTCTTCTGTTCGTCTTTCCTCTCCTTTCAGTCGAGATCTTCAAACCTCTCCAGCTACTGGAACTTCCCTCGCTACATGAGCTATTATAAGTACAGGTACACAAACTACATCCGCTATAGTGGAAACAATGGCATCCGTAGCTTCACCCCTTTCTTTTGAATGGGGCATTAACAGTAAGAAAGTCAGTAGTAGTGGTACCATCTCTAGTTTTTTACTGATCATGTATATTTTCTGCAGCAAGGGACGGAAAGAAGTCTTCCTACTGAATACCTGGATTGGCAAGGGCAGATAACAAGGAAATAGAGAGTGACAAGACAATTATAGGAAAAGAATGAGTAACCACCTTCTACATCTACAAGTTCATTAAAAAATTCACTGCAACCTAAAAGAAAAGAAAAATAGCGGGTCGGCAAAGCATGAAATTCTTACTAGAAGGGCGTTAAGCTTCTTTACTTGTAAGTAGAAGAAGAAAGGGAGTTTACCAGAAAGGCCGCAAAGGGCTAGTAATCGTAAGCCACTCGCTTTTTTAAACATCGAAGTAAGGACGGAAGAAAGCCGGGATAGATTTGACTTGAAAGGAGGAAAGAGAAAGAGAATCGCGGGAAGGAAGATCTGGTGTTTACGAGTTTACTGGTTGAGTTGAGACCGCTAAGGGTTAAAGAGTTTTCTATAAAAGAGAAGGGCGGTAATCTCTAGAGTCAGAGAAGCGGAAGCAAGGCGGGTAGTTCGAAGCTTGGGAAGAACAGGGAGATCGCACAATAAGGAGCAGGTCTTTACTGGGAAAGCAAGCCAAAGCCGGTCAAACAAAGAATCGATTATATGCCTGACTGAGTCTAGTCCGGGTAGAACTCAAAGAAAGATTAGAATGCCCACTCACTCACAATAGAGGATGGATGATCTGTACCAGCTCCAGGATGAAAATTCTTTCCGCTCTTTCTTTTGTCAACTCAGTGTAGTTGTCTTGGTAAACACAATCCTAGCATGGCGGGGGATTCCCTTTTTTCTTATTCCTACCTTCGCGACATGCGATGGTGATGAGGGCAACACACATGAGGTATCACCTCTGTTTACCTTGGTTCCCCTGGCTCCTGCACCACATCCGCTTGTTACTATAAGTCATCATTGGGAATCATCAACCATCACCGGGAAGAGCCTTTCCAACAAGGGCTATTTTCGTATGTTAGATCCGTCCTCGTACTATGGATTTACCAATCCAATGGCTCGGGGGTAGCAGAAATTGATCGATACGTGATCTTCCTTTCCTTATTGTGTGCCTTTTCGGGTCTTCTTGGTCAAGCTGACTGACTGGCGTGCTAATGAGGCTTTGGAAGAGCGAAGACTTTCTGACTGGCTAATCTTATGATTGATGGTTCCGATGGACAATACGACTTGGAATTCCCATCAGAAGCTAAGAACGGTAAGCCGTCAGGTCAAAGTACGTATTTGAGGATTGCCTCTCCATGACAGATGGCTTCCTCCTCATTTTCCAATAACAAATTAAAATAGGCTTGACCCTTCTGCTTGGGTCATTAGTGACTGCTGGACCCTCCGCATAATCATTGATTATTGACTTCTCCGTAATCGAACCTGCCATCGACACCGCCTCTTCCCCTGTTGATAACCTGGCCTTGGAACTGGCCTATGTATGGTCTCTCCACTAAGCTTTGGTCTACGCGCACTAGCTTCGTTAGATCTCTAGGCGAGAAGAAAATGATAGCTAGAAAGCCTGTTTTCTTGAGGATCTTTAGAAAGTGATCAAGCCAATAGAATACCCTACACTCTTAGGCAATCCGGCAAGCTTTCAGGTTATAGGCAAGCAGTAATTATTATTTAAATTTAAACTTTAATTTCATCGATTGGGAGTTAATTTTGAAGTTTTAGTCCAGTTTCTCGATCTAGTCTTAAGCGCTCTAAGTGCTATCCTAATCTTTTGCTGGCCTGTTCTTGCGCCTGCGAGCGAGGTAATGATGCGGTTGCAGACCAGTCATAAGGGATCTACCTGTAATTAGAATTAGTAGCATTTCATACTCCGGATGCGAGTCATAAGAGTTTTCCCGGGCATAAGGAGGCATAAGAGGTATACCCTTAATAACAAAAAAAAAGGACTACCCATAATATACTAAATAACGAGACTAAAGCACTACCAGTACCACCTAGCGTAAGATTTAAAAGTAAGTCCTATCCTAAAGTACTCTCTTTTTTAAAGCATTCTTATTTAATGCTTTTCCTAATCTCTTGCAGTAAGTTCCAGACCAGTACTAAGATAAGCCCTTGTAAATGCAGTCAAGAGGTAAGTCTATCAAAATAGCTTTCTAGCGCCTTACCAGACCAGAAAAAAGCCATCAATAAGCGCATCCCTTTTCTTTTTTTTTTTAATCTCTGAGTCTGTTGGAGTGCTAAAGGAAGCAATCCCATCTAATCAAGTTCCAATCCTTCTTTCTTCCATTACTCCGCAACCTCCTGCCTTCCTTGAGGTTTTAGTTGCAGGAGTAGCTTTCCTTTCAATTGCTTCTGCCTTTGATGGAGTTGCAGTCCCAAGGGTTGGAGTTGGAGAAGGAGTGGTATTTTCAGTTGTTGCTCCCTTCCTTAAGCCATCCAAAATCCAGTGGAAGAAAACGAAATTGGGAATTCGCTTGCAGCTCTTGGGAATGCCCTGTAAGCTGAACAAGATCTTAGTTTTCCTGCTCCTTTCCAGTCGAGTGACTGAAGTACCGTGAGATAAAGCAACATTGAGTGTCTAAACCCTTTTACATGCCAGTGGTTTGAATTGGAGTTCCCGCAGTTGGACTTTCTTCTGCCAACGAGCTAGTAGAAAGAGAAAAGCCCGATGGCTAGGGATCGAGCAGATAGAGAGTTGGGCTTTTAAAGGTCTTTGATAGAGCCTTTCGAGTTCTTGTCTCTTTCCTTACTCTAAGGAGTAAGCTATAAATTCCCTTAGTAGAAAGCGGGAATGAGAGCAAGAAAGGCAACTAGTGAAGATGCCGAGAATACCCTCTGCAGAAGGTTCGAATACGCTCTTGTCGCAATTGAATCTGAAGGGCTTTTTCTCTTTGCCGGATGGAGCTGTTAAGCCTCTTTTAGGAAAGTCGGGATTTTTGGCATAATCTACCCCACTAGGTTCTTATGTTCTCGAATAAGCTGCTCTAGATGCTCTCGAATGCGTCAGACTGACTACGCCTTCTATCTTTCTTTGTACTTCCAAGCGAGGTAAGGATATTGAATTAACGCCAAGGAACATCTTGGCTAGCCTATATAAGAATGCAGACGATGGCATTTTCCTCTAAGAGGATTGATGGCATGAATAGGCAGCTATTGATCGGATTAACTATTTCGTATAAGAAGAATGCGAAGAAGGGAAAGTTTCGTAGCCTTGGGCTTTTCTTTTTCTTGGATGAGACTTGACTTGTTTCAGGTTTGTGACTGATCCGCTCCGCTGCAAGTTCCATTATTGCAGTTAGCTCGACTCTCAAGGTAGTTCTCAATCACCGGGAAATTTACTTCTTAATAGAACGCCCGGTACAGCTCATATATAATAACCAATAGCAGCGACAAGACCGGTTATTCACTCAGCAACAACAGCGCATTCAATAGCAGCATTCGATGCATCGCTTAAGAATCGCGCTTTGATGGCGACCTCCTCTAACGACACTAACTTCAACCCTTTGGTGCGTCGCTTCAAAAAGCACGACATCACCCCTGGAATCACAGAACATTCAGCCTTCTTGCTCTATTGGCTTAGTCGGCCTGCCTTCCTCGAGCGGGAATAAAGTGAACAAAAAGTGCGTTCCGTCTCTCAAAGTGGAAGGGGGACTTGCTCCAGCAATGCTCTGTAGCCTGTACAGAGGTATAGATTCTGTAGCTGATCCTAATAACACTGCTGTTTCGGAGAACATTGAAGGTCCCTTATGGCTGCTGCAAATATGGCTCTGGGAATATTTCCCTTTCATTGCTCCCGTTCCCAGAGAGATTCCCAAATATGGCTGGATGAAGTGGATTGTAATGAGCGATTCTGATTCAGATGTCAATGTTCAAGATGCTAAGGAATTGAAAATGGCTCGCTCTATCTTCAACGCCGTTACCGAGGTCCATTTTCTCTCTGTAGGGACGAAAATAGCTGGTCCTTCATGGTGGCTAACCTTATTGCCCAAGTTCGTCGAGTCTATCTCTGCTGCAGAGCACGCCGAACGTGGCTTAAGGTTATCACTTTGAATGACTTGGTTTGTTTATCAATCCTGGAGCACTATTGTCCCCACCGTTGTGCTCGGCAGTTGGGGTACGACCAGGCTATACCCACCCGCTCCTTTCCTGGTAGTAGTTTCAATTCTTTGGTACGCAAGGGTCCTTCCAGGATATTCGCACTGCTTGGGATCATTACGCAAATTGTTCTGATGTGAAATTTAAAATTCAGCCGAACAACTATAAGCCCACATCACTAGTAATGTACCATGACTGGTGGCAGTTCTTACTCGCGCCTCAACTGTTTCCAAGCCTGCTATTTGCCTGATGGTCCTTTATTCAAGTCTGTTGCCGTGACGAGTTGCGCCAATTCCCCCGCTGCTAAGATAAGAAAGATGGCGGCGTTTCTGAAGTAGAAGTTCCTGTTGGCAGGCAAACACGCCAATCCGCTAAGCTACTCTTTGGCTCGCAACAAGCGTAGGCTGAAAAGCCGTAGCGCGTTAGCACGCTGCTGAAAAACGTACTCTCTATAAGAAGGCTGAAAAGTGCTATCTATAAGTCGAACAAGCGTAGGAGCAAACGGAGGCCCGAGGAAAAGCCACTGGATTTACCGAACAAGCAACGTTTTTTGCGCTCAAGGAGTTGCGACTCCACGGAATGAAACTTAAGAAGCCTCATCGGCTGAAAGAACTAACCCGGGGGAGGAATGAGATCATGACCCACGATCGAATTTCAGAGATCACGTCATCGACGGAAGAGGCATGCACGAGGAGAAAGAGATCCACTGAAGGCGGGGGACCAGGCGCCTTCTTTATCTCGGGTACCGACTCAAGAGCAATTGAAGCATGGGTGGATTCAAGCAATACTCCTCCATCTGGCTAATGAGCGACCAACTCCTCAGCTGACTAAAAAGGTTGGGTATCCGTTTGAATTCAATCAATATCAAGTAAAGACAAGCATACCTTTTTTTTTAACCCTGATGAGGCGATAGGAGCAAGACTCGAACTTAAAGCCTGCTCTTCTCCGGGTCGACGTAACCAATGGATGATCTTGCCGGCACTGCAGGAGATTCACCACCACAACAGAGATCACTATCTCGCAACCACTTCCAGCTAGGGAGGAACTACTTGCTTCTCTTCCCCCGATGTAGCCGTTGATCGACCACCCGACTGAACCACCTTTCTATCGTCGGAATGGCGAACTCAACGAGTGAGAGAATCATCAGCCGTCCAGGCAAGAGGAGATCGCTGATCAAGGTGTATGAGCTCTGAGATGCTATGGTTGAATTCTAATATTCATAGAAGAAGATCCCCAACAAGAGCCAAACAAAGGATCAAAGGTATACAGGCTAAAAGCTGGAACGAGATTTCCATCTTTGTCTTAGGTGGTTCGAGAGCCGATCAAGGCTAAAAGATGAGGAATCCGTTTCGAAACCAAGAGTCGTGCAGTTGGTCAAGTCGTGCGCAGGTTGAACAAGTGGTGCGGATATGGATAAGGTTGAGCAAGTCGTGCGCAGAGACATAGCTGGAGAATGATCCTCTATTTGCAGGAAAGCCAATGATATACAGTCAAACCAAAGGAAAGAAAAAGATTGATCAGATACCGCTTGATAAGGTCAGGCAATCCAGTCGGTAAGGAGGGCAGGCAGTCCCGCATGAGTAGATCCAGAGCCCGTTTTCGCGACTGACCTCATCTTTTTCTTTCTTTTCTGCTTCGTTTCCCTTCGCTTCAAGGGAGTCCCGTCCTCTATTCAGATGTTGGTTGGTGATTCAGTGATTGGTATGGGAGTAGTGCTTTAGTCTTTGTTGCTTTATTAAAAATATAAGGGGGGGCCTTTCGGGTTTGATGCTCACAGGCACCATAGCTATCCAACTTCTACTTCTACTTCTCGGTAAGCGACAGGAAATGTCATACTGGACAAGGCGTTTAACGTGCACTCAGAACAGCAACAAAAGCTTCTCGAGAAGTGCTCTTGCTTATCGAGAGATGCCTAGTCGGCTTTTCGACCGGTAAAGCGGTCAGTAAGAAGGAGTACATGGGCTACAGGTCTGTTCGCTCTACGAGCAACCATATCCACCGCTCTGTGAGTAGGATCCACTCTTTCCTTAGCGAGGGTGAAGGGATGTATTCCTATCTCAACTACCGTATCGGTCTGAGTCTTGGTGAGGACTAGGTCAGCATCGAATGCTATACTCACTTGGACCGCTTGCTGTTTTTCATCTAGAACAGGAGCAATACAACTCAAGCCAGTGATCTTAGAGGAATTTTCAGTCATCAGAAAGCGCTTATCGAGGCATCATAGCAAGATCTAGACCTCATGAAGCGAAGGAGCTAGTCTGTCCTATCCAAGAGCAGGAGCGTTGTGAGTAGCAGTGAGTAGTTAGCCTGAGGCTTGAATCTCATTGCTTCATTCTTGGGAGCTAATCCAGATCAAGAAAAGCAGGGGAAGGAGGTAAAGCAGTCTATTGAGCTAAGCAAAGGAGGGCTGTAGACTGGACTTTCAGAAGTCCGACCATTCAGTGAGCTATGGAGCTAATCTGTAAGCGGTGGAGCTATCCAATCATCAGAACTCGGTGATCGCAAGCTATGGGGGCTCCTTCTCTTCTGTAGACTTGCTTGCGCCTCCGGCCGTGTAACAACTCTTAGATCATACCTGCAACCCGGGAGAAGTAGAGCTTGCTTCCAATGGCTTCTTTCTTGAGCTCGAAGGGAAGGAAGCTGCGCGGCATACTAAAAATTACTCCGAGTGGCTACGCTCCTTCTCTAAGACATTTGGCATTTGTCCATCTCTAGCCTTTGAAAGCTGTCCTAATCTTCTTACTAAGGGGATTCTTTTCTGATTCGTCTTTTAGACTAGCATCTATTCCGCAAGTTGAATGTCGGAAATCTCCCTCACAGGGTGCATATTCCATTACTAGTCGATCTCAGTCTAAGGTCAGAAATGGCTCGATTCAATAGCAGCGCTCACTCTTGCAGCAGTTATTGCTAACATAGGAAGTCTCACTCCTTTCTTACTTATTGTTAAATCGTTTCGCGCCCTACGACTAGTAGGTCACTAAGTAACTCCCTTTCGAGTAGGATTCCTATGGTAAGTTCGCTCGCTAAAACAGAGAAAGTCCCGTTCGTGAACTCACTCTAAACGGATCTCGCCTCGCTCCTTCCTTAGCTGTTTTCGGTTGTATGATGGAAGTGGAGATCTCGCAGAGCAGCATATTAGTAATTTCGAAATTGCCAGCGGAGGTGAAGATACTAAGGTAGATTAGAACGTTTTCATGGTCCGGCTTCATCGGCAAGACAAGACGCACCCGTGGAGGCCGAAGATCCACTCCTGCAGACCAACATGCAGAGGGCATTGCCAAAGATGCCATCGCGAGCGGCCCTATGTTGAGTAAGGGGGCCCCGAACGAAGCACCAGCAACTGTCAATCTAATAAGAAGTAGGTGATAGGCTCATGTCATTAGGGGAAGCCTCAAATTGACCTGTCAATTCAATCAAGGAGCACATGAATTGAAGGAAGGGTCGCCTATTGACTCCCGGCACATGCCTGGTTGGGCCCTTCTTCCTGATGCTTAGCCCCGTTCATCTTCGGCGCAAGAGCAGCTGCGGCTAGGAAAGAGAAGGGGGCAGAATCGAGCTGGAGGTGAACATGAGCCTGATCAAGAGGAGGCTAGAGATTCAGGGATACCTTACGGGCAAGAAGCAAGTTTGCGAGCAGATTCTGACAATCCAGTCTATGAGAAGTCGGGATCGGCTTACTCAATTCTTATAGCGGAGTGAGTGATGGAGCGACCCAAAACAAACGAAGAGGGAATTGAGAGAGGGCCCATGATAAATCGGCTGTTGCCGAGATCCAGTGAGGCTGAACCACAGAAGCGGGAGGAGTATTATGTTGACGAGAGACAAGGAGCCGAGTTTACGAGGCGGGGAGACGAGCTATTTGACGGACAAAAGAATAGACAGAGTGATAAGCAAGCAGAGCCAACGGAACCCCTACCCATCTTGTTGTTATGAAATGAGGCTTTGTTGCAAACTATGTGGTTGCAATCACTTGGAGTAGGATGATGTTGAGCCATTCGAGGAGTAGGCGGGGAACCAAGACCTAACTCTTTCTATGGGGAGCCGCTGCTTTCGGGAATGATACGTGATAGCCCGCCCTTAATAGTAACGTGAAAGTAAGAACTAAAAGCGAGCCAAGCCAACCTCGACTAAGCTTATTCAGCTAAGCCGAACATTAAACACAAATATAACAATGAACACTGACTTAATCTCTTCATTTAACCAGTCGTCACAAGATCATTACTTCCTAGAAAGTAGTTGGATTGATATCCCCGATTGAGGGATCTAAGGCTAAATTCAAGCCAAATTCAAAACAAAGCATCACATATGTTATTTGTGGCTAGTTGCTAGAAGAATGGAACTGGCAATTGTCTTCTGTCCAAGCTGGTGGATGGCTCTGACTCCGGTCAGTTGGCTTTATACTAAACCATTGGATAGCCTTATATATTATATATAATTTCCATGTTGATTGAGCAGAGTTGCTCGGAACAAGGGGAGAGGAAAAGAAGGGAATATGGCTATGCTTTCTTGAGAAAGGAGGCAGTCTATTGAGAAGTTGAAGTCAAGCAGTCGACGTGTCAAATCGAAGGATTTAGTCGCTATTGGTCGATAGGTTGCCATTGCTAGCCCCTGATCGACTTTTAAGCGTTGGACACTTTCTATATCCTTTGGTGTGTCATTTCTATTTGTGATCGAGGAGGTCGCTTTGGTTGGTTGAGGGTCTCGCTTTTCGGAAAAGAAGGGTAGAGCCTCATGGTCAATTGAATAGCACTTCCCTCAGAATGTTGGAAGATTTAGCCCCAAAGGTAGTCTTCCTTAAGCGAGCTATCCCTACCAAATAAGGATCGGCGGAGAGCAAAGCAAGCAAGAAAGGCAAATGGAATTGATGCCACTCAGCTGCTCGTCAGGTAGATGTCATGTAGAGATGCCTAATGTTTCGGTGACCATTCTAGAGTGAGGGTTTAGTTAAGTTAGCCATTGCTACAGAACGTACCTTGTTGTTAATAGGTAATAACCCGGGATAGATAGATCCAGTAGCTGTCCCGATAGCCCACTAAAGACAGACCTGAAACTGAACTGATACGCAAAACTCTTTAACCAGGTTGAACTCTCCGCCAACCATCCCTCATCCTCTGAGGATAATTCCTTCTCCATCTTTTCAAAGGACTCAGTGTTGGGGCAGAGCCTATCAAGAATCCTCTGTCTTACCAAAAGGGAATTACTTACTCTACCCACGAGATTATACTCGGGGAAACCTAACCAAACGGGAAAAAGGTAAGGGGTTGTTCCTTCCCATCGGAGAAAAGGCCACAAGAACATGTCTGAACCAATGCAATGCCGGTTAAAGTCCTTGGGATTTCTCCCATAGGTTCCTCCACCACGCAGACGGATCGACAGTTTAAGTGACCGCACCTCATAAAAGGGAAAATCCAAAGAATACAAAATAGTAGGAGACCTGAGAGCTTTTACACAGGGGACAAATCCGAGAAGGGGTGCGAAAACGCTTACTCGCAACACCCAGAAACCCAAGATTTGAATTCCTACACCCAGATCATCCATGATAGAGCGGCCACTGCTTCGTCAGCAATGACTAAGTCGTCTCCTAAAACCTGCCTGTCAGCGGCTATCCACATGACTATGTGGTGACACAGTGCGAAGAGAGGCCTTGACGACAAACAGCCTAACGGTTGTCCTGTCTAAAATCTTCTCGAAACCACCTTTTCGTTGAGCCCGGGGCGTGTGATCAACTGAGAGGGATCGAAACTTCTCCTGCCTATGCCGATTCCGTTTGTCGAGGGTCCTGCATTACTACTACTGCCATGCGTAGGGAAGGGGAAATGAGACAAAGGCTAACTAAGGACGAAGTAAGGAAGGTTCTGACTCAGGTTCTAGAATAAGGAAGTCCACCGGGATAAAGCTAAGCCAGGTGCTATAGGTGAGGAAGGTTTTTTATTTTATAAAGCTAGAGTCCGGAAGTGAAAGATGAGCCGAAAGAAGGGGATCTAAATCAAATGAGTCCACGCTCCAACCAGCCAACCCTGCCCTACGTTCTACCCTTCCAGCTAGTGACTCATTCTCCCCTGGCCTGGTTCCAGAGTAAGTTGCAGTTTAAGTCCCTATAGCCCACGGGAGAGAGCGAGAAAGGAAGTTGAATTTAGAGAGTTCCGATGCGAAGTTAAAAGATGTTCAGTCCCCTTTGCCCTACCTTGTATGAGCTTTCCCTGGTGCTAGCAAGTTATCCCAAGCAACTAACCCTGCCTCGGTTCCAGCCTACCCTGTAAGCAAGAAAGCTTTCCCAGGTGTTTAAGTCAGGGAGGGGATATTTCGTAAGTAAGGAAGATTCTTACTCTCAGGTGAGGAAGGGGATTGTAACTAGCGCTGTATGAATAAGTAAGCGTGCAAGGGTACCTATGGTAGAAGGTGCCAGCCCAGGTGCGAGTAAGTAATGGACTGGGGGCTTGGCTTGAGAGCTGGTGCTATAGATTGTAAGTCCCCGGGATAGACTAAGCTTTTAGAGATAGAGGAAGCGAGTCAGTCAGTCAACTTTTGCTAGAGCTATAGTAAGTGAAACACAGCCAAGCTCAGAAGCTATTGAGCCGTCAATACCATTGACTAGTAAAGGCGAATCAGAGAAAGACGCAAGCCCTTGGCAAACCGGTGTACACCAATGAACTCCTGAAGATGTTCAACAAGAAGTATCTAGAGAAGAAGCTACGCCGCAACCACAGCTCCTACTTCGAATGATAGAACGATTCGAAAGGGACATACGTACGGCTTTGACTAAACGACTAACTAAGGCTAACGGAATAACAGAATCGGAAGCAGACGTAATCGAAAGAAAGCTTGGGCCGAATGGAAGGGGCTTGCAACGATGGAAGGCTTACGGGATAGGGGCATACTCGTATAAAAAATTTCCTAACTAAACCAATTTGGGTGATAGACCCGCGAAGCAAAAGCATTTTTCCTAGCATTGAACCTTACTTCAAAGACTGGAAAGCTTACAACACAGGTAATAGAGCGAAGCCTTAGGCTGATAAACTGATTGAAGGCAGACCAAGAGCATTACCTACGAGGATTTATTAGGATGGCTCAAAGACTGATTCGGTCTTTTCCTCAAAGGCGGATACGATTGAACTCGCTTTGGACTACGAGAGAGCCTATCCAATATCCAACGGCATCCGTACAGTAATCAAGGGAATAAAGGTACAAAGACTTTTCCGGGCCCGGGGGCCTTTTTTCTATAAGGTCTATTCTCTTTCTTGGCATAAAGAGGGTTCCAAACCTTCTATACCTGAGGAAGAGCACAAGGGCTCTTTCTTTCTGCGTGTCGTTGGTCTACGCCCCATGCCTATAGTAGGATGACTCATCATCCACTTTAACACTGGCCGGTACATTCTGGTCGCCACCCCTAAGTGACCAAGTTCATACTGCCTCCTCTGTCCTTTTACCCAGAGACATTATGACGTTAGGGTCGCTTGATTACCCTACTTCCCTAAACTATGATTTACCTCAATCACCGAGTGGCCCCATCTACTAAGCCATTCAGGCACATCCCTCTTCGACGCAGCCCCGGGCAGGCAAGAACATTTATGCATCCGTCCGGGCCCTCGGAAAAACCAGTATCAGACCGGCAATGCTTCCTTGAGCAAGTTAGCGACCATTGGTTCCACTTATATCGGGGATTCCCATTCCGTAGGAAAGATTAGGATCCCTACTTGATACGAAAGAAAGGAGTAACTTCACTCATACTGATGTGTTATCTTTGTCCCGTAAGGCATCCGAAAACACCACTTTCAATTACCTTCGGTATCTACCAAAGGAATTTAGTTACCTAAGAAAATAAGGATTACCTAAATTCAGACGATAAAGAAGAATTTCCACTCCAATTA
This sequence comes from Reutealis trisperma, assembly GCA_947687605.1. Classification (NCBI taxonomy): domain Eukaryota; kingdom Viridiplantae; phylum Streptophyta; class Magnoliopsida; order Malpighiales; family Euphorbiaceae; genus Reutealis; species Reutealis trisperma. The sequence goes on along the minus strand of CANTUT010001273.1, from coordinate 28,703 downwards.
GGCTTGAAAATGGTACAGCCTACCCATAAGAAACTGCGCCAGATGGGGCCCTAAAAGCAAAAGCCTTTCTGTAAAACAACAAAGCAAAGGATGCCCGGAAGGGGAAAGTCAGAAGCACTCAGCTACACCAGGAAGGAACTCCCAAAGGCTGCATAGAAACTGTTTGCCATCGAATCGAAAGAAGCTCGTATAAACGTAAGGAAAAGAAAGGAATCTCGAGGAAAGATAGTTAGCTCTCCATGGAAGGAGAAGACATAAGGACAAGAACTCTCACTGGCTTGTCTTGCCCACAGGATTGCTTAACCTAGGTTGCAGGAACTTGATGTTAAGTAAACTCAAAAGAGAACTTTCTGATCTACGACCACCCTTAGCTTATCAATTCAACTCTATGGTTAGCAACGGCCATAGAAAGAAGTTTTATAACAGGATTGGTCTAACTGGCTTTAAGCATCGCTTCTTTTTCTTCTGCAACTGGCTGATCGGATGGAAAGAAAGAGAGAAGGACTTCAACTTACACTTGAAGTGAAGGGCTGACTTACCGCTAGAATGAAAAGAGGCTTGCTCAGGACAGGATAGGTCTTGGCTCGACCGAAGGTACGGAGTAACTCGAGTGATAACGAGAGGGCTTTAGTACTCGACCAACGGGAGAGGGAAGAAGAGAAAGAAAGCCGACCCTTTTGCTCGCTTCCGACTGTCTTGCCCAGAATGACTAGAATGAGACCGTAAGCGTGCTACCAACCCTTTGTCCCCTTGCTTCTTGGCTCACTGCTTTCTTACCTAGAAGCTTCCCTCGTCATTCTCTTAAAATATATTCAACTGGGTGTGCCCTGGATTTCGAGAAACCAACTCTTTTCTTTACTTGAGACCGTCAGTCACTGCCTTCAAAATAGATAGTTCTAAATGGATTTAACCGTACGGCCGAGTTCCATGATCTTCGAACGTCATATATAAATGAGGAGGAGAGTCTTAAGAAAAGACATTTTTTTTTAAGTAAAAAGCATACTTTGATTTCCATCAAATAGAGGATAAGCGAAGCAATGCTTTCCTGTCAAAGGAAGGTACGAAGTGAACCTATACGACCAGAACCAGAATATATTAAATACTTTTTAATAAGTCCATGCCCCAATCAGTCTAAGCTCGGAAGGAATGCTCGAGTTGCCTGGAAAAAAGAAAACTCCAGCTTCTTTCAGTTTCAGAGTCACGTAGGACTACGAATACCTTTGTTCAGGAATGTTTTCTAAGGCAGAGAATCCTTTCCCCGGTTCGTAGGTATTCCCGTCTCATTCTACTTGTAAGCTTTTTCCTGGCTGATCCATTCCGAGTTCATTTATACTTTTTTTTTCTATGCTTCGATCATTCCTGTGATACCTGCAGTTTCCCAAAGTAAGGGCTCAGTCACTCCGGAAAAACTCCGGGCATCAAAGCCAATCTCTGCTAAAAACGAGCTCACTTTGTTAGCGAGCTATATAGAGCACTCGAGCGAGTAAAAAAAAAATGCTATCATAGAGGAGATCAGCCAGCTTGCGAAGCGACTGACAAGCTGTTAAAGATAGCTCGATAAAGCACATGCCTAAGTGAGTACACTGGCTATCCCGATCCCAAGCAGATATAAACTAAATTGAAAGAATTATCACCCCGTCAAGCCACAGATCTTCGAAGCTGTCATGAATACCCACCCAGCTTATCGCTTCTAGATTTGCTATCCTCAGTCAGGAGAGCTTTTTTCCTATGGACTCGGACTGAGCGAACTAAGGCCCGGTTAGAAGGAACAGAACCGTCGGTTAGTCTCATGTACTGGTACCACCCGGAATTACATCTATGCTTTCGAAAACAGGCTCTGCTCAATACCTGTAAAGTAAAGGCCCTTCGAGGCCTGCCCCCTACCTTTTTCCCTTTAAAGGCATCCGGGGAGGACGTCAACCGCTAGTGCCAGAATACTCTAGAGTCACTACAAGTATCTCTTCGGGAAGCTAAGACCGAAACACTAATCTCGCTTAATCAGGGGCAACCTCAAGTCAAGTCCGAGACCATTGATGTTATCAATCCCATCAGAAGCAAACTTGACTAAATAAAATCTCGCGAGAAGGGGGCCAAATGACCATTCATACCTAAAAAGTCGTTTTAGTAAGAGAGAGCATACTTGAAACCAAAGGTAAAGAGAGTAGTTCAACCAGTGGACTGAAGAGAGAAAGGAAGGCTCAACTGTGGACGCAGCCACAAAGACGTCAGTGAGTGATTCCGGGTCACGCTTAGATAGAACCGCTATTAAAGAAGGAGATCTTGTCAAATGCACTGCAATCTTTCAGGTGAACTTTAAGGCTTACTTGGGTTCTGCAAGAACCGGCTCCTCAGATCTAATCGCCTTTTTTCGGGATCGCTTGGTAAGATCAGAGAGAGACGAAAAACCTATGGAGACTAAGTCATCGGTCTTCTTTGGACGAATACGTTGCAAGAATACCTTATATATGTTATCTTCTTCAAGGATGACGAACTCCTCTTTAGGAAGCCGGAGGAGTAGGAACCCTCATCAGCCCAAAAATCTTTCTCAGGAGTCTCCACCACAGGGACTGACTCTTTTTGATGGCAATAGATTAAGGATGGATCTTACGCTCGGCCATATGTACTTTTTTTCTTAGGGGGGGAAGGGCAAACCTTCTTCCCTGACTGAGATCTCCCTATCCATTGTTCGTGCTACCACTTCTATTGATAAGAGGTGCTATAAGTTTCGTTTACCCCCCAAAAATGAACTGGTATATTGGCCCACCCCCAATGTATAATGTATAATGTATAAAGAAGGGGGAATGATGAGAAGTTGTCGCAGTAGTAGTAAGCAGTTTACCTATGAGAAGCAGGCCCTGACTCTTCCAATTTCCTTTCACCTAAGCAGAGTTAAGAGAGGAAGAGGAGCGAAAAGCAGCTCTCCCGATAGGGAGAGGGGGCCTTTAGGCTCGAGCGCATTGACTTCTTGATCGGAAGACCTGTCTTTGAAAAAGCCTTCCCTTGGTTCTAAAAGGGATTTCTCTTACCTGATTATTAATGCTTTAAGAGGCTTAAACGCCTATGATCGAAAGAAGAGAATTTACTTACCTGGCGATAGTACTGTAAACCCTTGGCTCGCGATTGAAGAATGTATCTCACGCGGCTCTATCCAATAGCGATCCCTGCGTACACGATAGATCATCATCCTTCTCTAAATCATGCATGTTGGTTTGTTGTCGCGGTAACCTCCTTCGGTTCTGTTCGCAGATCAGGAACATTCCTTGGCTGCGAGTTAAACGATCGAACATCAACAACGGCAGTCACTTTACTAAAAACTAGAATGATAGCAGAATGGCTTCAGGAAACTGCTAATACTAGAGTAGAGGGATTGGAATGATTGCAACACCCTCACTTCCAAGACTGGACGGTTACCTTAAAAAAAGAGGAAGAGAGGGAAAGGCCCCTCGCGGTTAAGAAGCTGACAGAGAAGCTACTGAGCATGGACATCCTCACTGACTGAGTTATTCGGGATCAGAATTCCCACTAGAGAAGACGGGAATTGAGTCAGGGGTCATGTCCGGCTTATCCCCGTCTTGTATTAGTGAGAGGCGGAACCCTTCTTTCTTAATCAGACGATTTCTCGCCTCTCATGTATGCTTTTGATTAACGTGTGGTATTTAGTACTAATAGTTAGTCTCAATCGACTGAAACCTTCACTCCACAATTCCTCAAAGAAAGCAAGCAGCAAGTCAGTCTGCGCATAGCATACTCTCTCAGTTCTTCTCCTTTGAGAACCGGTCGAAGGGGAATGGGCCAACTCGAAATTACCCAATTCGAGAAAAGGGTCAAGATATGGTGCTGCGGTCAGAACAAGGAATGCTTTAACCATTCAGCCACAGGTTTGGTACGAAAGCCCTCCCGCATCAAGGGACGATCCATCCATTTATTTGTATTTGTCCAATGCTTTTTATCGATCGTCACAGGGGCGTGCTAAGCCCACAAGATCTTAAGCCAGTGGGCGCTTCTAGGCTATAGGAAATCTCCCCAAAAAGCTTGTAAACTCGCGATTTAACGAAGAAAAGGAGGCTTTCAAGCGGTTCGGCTGATTCAATCCTGTCGCAATGGAAAGGAAGCTTCACGACCACGGTCATTCTCTAAAGAAAGAGGGACCTTCTCTGGTCACTGACACCATCTTTCTTCGATCGACCGAAGCAAGAGCACCAAGTTTAGTCGCAGCAGCCACAAGAGCCTCAGGCGAAGCTAGCTCGTCAGGTGAGGCCTCTTTTAAGTAATTCCTGCCGGACGTCCGATAGAAAGTGAAGTGCGTCTAGCGGATCCACACCCGAATTGCTTAAATCTAGTATAGTGTGGCTTCTTCCGATGTCGAATCGGGCGAAGGAGAACTTTGTGCCAGAAAAGAGGATCCTCTTTCGAAGGTCAGGGCGATAGAGAGACTGGCCAAGCTCCCCAACTTCGTCAGCGGACATAGCTTCAGAAGAACTCCCCAAGGTTGAAGAATCCCTGCTTGACCTCCTTCCCGAAGAGAGGCGGAATGGACCTGGATCGATCAACTGAACTGACACGACGGAGTATGAGGAGGTTTCACCGGGAAATTTTGCAGAAAACTCTTTTCTGTAAGGCGATGCATTCTCCCGATCGTCATTTCGGCTACTTTATTTTATTAATATCTGTTTTCGTTTTTTGTCCATACCGAAGTAAAGCCAGCCAAGTCCTTCCTTTCTTCCCTGGGACTATCCCTCTCCGCTGGAAAAAGTGCTATCAGAGCCCTTTTTCCCGAGGAGATCCGTTGAGACCTCGAATGTGAGGCCTACGGACTGTGATCAATCAGCTAGTCTAGCAACTGATCTGAGGACCGGCTTTCCTATTGATTAACGGGATTATGAACATATCAATCGACTCTTGCCCCTTGCGCCTGAAAATGAAGAGTCTTCTCTGCTGACCGGAAATCTTTTCCCTACACTGGCTTCCTCCCCTAGCTACTGAGGAACAGAGATCTCGAATCAATCAATTCCTGGGTTTTTGTCTTAAAGAAAGCTTTTAGTGCGCGTTGCATGCTTTGTAATAGTATGAACTCATTATGCTCGTGAACTAGGTCAAGCAGGTGAACTCCCTTCCGCTGTCTGTGACTTTTTTTTCCTTCAAAACTGGACTGGACGTCAAATGCTATCCGTGAAAGAAAGTAAAGTTCTTTTCCGCGCTAGATTGTGCTTATCGTAGTAAGAGTAGGACCTCTTATCCTTTGCCTAACAGCTTCTCTGATTCCTGACAAAGGGATGAGCCCCCTAGGCTTAGTCAAATCCGGCCTAGTCGGAACTCTTCTTCCTAAGACCTCACTCAGAACTACATTCCCGGATTGGTTGATGTTATCTCAGTTGATGTTTGAAGCATAGTTCAAGTGAAACAGATCCCTATCAGGTGAGAAAGAAGACATGAATGCTGCTTCCAACCCTCTCGTTATCACTCGATCTCCCGTTGGTCGCCTCTAGTCATGGTCACCATTTTGTTATCACCGCTACAGACTACTTCACCAAGTGGGTTGAAGCAATACCAAAGGCCTTAACCGATTGGAAAGGCATGGCATGCTTAATCTACACTTATCTTCTTTATTGAATAGGTCTTCCTAAGTCTATATAGTCTTAGATAACGGTACCCGAACCGGGGGAATATATGCAACCGGGTTTAGGATTACTAATTATTTTAGCACCCCTCCGGTCAAGCTGAGGCCACAAACAAGACCACGCTTAGTATCCTAAGCAAGGACTGCTAAGGAAAAAAATAAGGATTGACATTTGAAACCTTAAATAAAAGAAAAAACACTATTTTAACTATGGTTATGTCGAAAGAAGAGAGCTGACCCTAAACAGAGAGAGGCTCCCTAGGAGCTTAAACAAAGAGAGCAGATTAAAGAGCTAGCTTTAGCCGAGAGAAAGGCGAGTAAGGCCGCAGAAAGAAAGGAGGCTGCTGAGCAAGAAGCAAAGATGGCTGCGAAGAAAGAAACTGTGGAACCAGTTGCTCAGGAGCAAACCATCCATGTGCATGATGCCAGTGGCGATGAACACATCCAGCCGAAGCCAATAGCAATCAGCACTCCGCATGGTCTTAGAGGCTATGGCAAAAATGGTTCCGGAGAGGTTGGAAGGAGAACAAGCAACCATTCCAATCGTTGAAAAACCATTGCCAACAAGTAGTGTTGAACTAGTTGCCCCAGGATGAGGCCATTGCAGCCACTAGCACGGCCAAGTCACCAACCAGTGAGGAAGAAGTAGCAGCTCCAACTGCTGAAGATGTGGGAGATGCTGCAGAAAAGAATGATGCACAGGTTGGCGGCAACGAAGCCTCCGGGATGGATGTAGATTTGCACACAGAGAGCCCCCAGAAAACTGCTGCAAACAACGTCCCTGATGACAGACAGCCTCCTGCTATAGCACCCACCGAAGGCCGAGATAGGGAACAACTATCGGTAGAGGCTGCTCCAGAGGAGGTTCAGGTTGAGGCTTCTGCCAAGGAAGCAGAACCTCAGACCAGAAAAACTTCTAGTCAGATATTACTCTTGTTGCTCAATCAGTCACTGTGGAGCACACCGGAGCTCAGGGAAGGGAAGAATCATTAGTCCAGAGGCAGTGCAGACTGAAGTTTACTAACTCCCCACACTCAAGAGCAAAGAAAGACCCATTGTTTAGCTTCCGTCTTCTTCGGTTGCCAATGAAGAGGTCGAAGAACGCATCTCCGGAGCAATGACCAGTCCGGAGCACACACTCGGCGCAAATAACTTATCCTTCCTCAAGGCTTGCTAGTTTCCTGGCTCTTTCGAACCAGATATTGAATAACCTGGCGATGAGGTTATATTATTAAGCATTGGTAGCAAACGAAGGAACCTCTGGAAATGGAAACAGGATAACCAGAAATGCTGAAGAGATTAAGCTGCAATGATGCCTTGGATTCCTTATGTGCTCCTAGGCGACATGCCACATGAGCTTTCTCATCTCGTTGTAGAGCTGTCAGTTGTACCGGGACTTTGTGAAGATGACAGAAGGCTTGTACAACTGCTCCCAAGGCTCATGCTCTGCTCCAAGGATAATTACTGCAAACTTTCAAATTCCACCAGAGCTGGACCAGCTTCGCCTTCAGCTTTTGAACCTGAGAAAGCAGGTTTGCTTTTGAATTTTAGACTTCAACCACAGGCACTGGCTCACTGCCTCGAACTAGCTCACAGGCTTGACTTTCCCTGCTACGTACGAGACAGGAGACTGGGCCGACTGCTTAGACGAGAACAAAAAAGGGGAGATGAAAACCCGTTCCCGATTGCCTTTGATTCTCATTGGTTTTGTCAAAACCTCGGCTTCGCCTTTGAAATCGGATACTGTTCCAATTTCCTACTGAGATAGGCAAGCAACGACTTTTGGTCGACTTAAGGCCAACTAGACCTTATTGCTTCGTCTTATGCTTTTGGTATCTGTCTTTCCATCCGTTCGCTTTGGGACCTGTTCTACCTTTAGTTTGGATCTTAGGTTTGGGGGCCTTCTCCTTTGAATTGGCACTGGACTGAAACTAGTCAACTGAGCTATATCAGGGACTCTAGCCTTCGACAGGACTGGAATCTTCGACTGGAACGAACCACCTCGAGAGTCGAACTCGAGCACTTCTTACGAAGTGCCTTCTAAAGAAGTGGATACCAACTTGGTTAAGAGTTATCTTTTTTGTTACAGTTACGAACGATAGGGAAGGGAAGGAAGGCTTCGCTTGAAGTTTATTTGTTTGAAAGACGAAGGAAAGGTTTTCGGTTGTTTACCCTGCCTTTCTTCAACTCTGACTTCTCCGAAGGTTCTTTCTTTTTTTGTACCTTCTTCTCGCACTAGCGAGAACAGTGCTTTACGAAAGAAGTTTACGCCTGAGAGATAGAACCAGGTTGGGAAATAGGGTTCTCACCTCCGGAATAACAGGACCAAAAACCAGGTGCTTGACTTCTCCAATCACATGTGTTATTAAGCATATGAAAATGGGAACCTGTTTGCCCAACAAAAGCTGCTTTCTCCCCTTAAGAGAAGTAAGAGTCCGAAGGAGGAGTTGAAGGTGAACGCACTAATTCAGTTTCCGTGAATGCCTAGTTCGCGCCGCACCTCGAAGTGAATGAGGAATGTCGGTCTTCCGAGGGGATAGTCTTACCACTTGTCGGCGTTAGATTGGTAGGCCCTACGATTGCTCTTTGAAATCCATTCAAGCAAGATACTCTTTTCTTTTTTTACAGAATGTTTCTGGTCAATCACCGCTCCATCCTTTGTCATGCTTACGTGCTCTTAAGTTCGGTTCTAAAGAGATCGAGAACAAAAAGAAAAGGCAAGGCTTGATGACGTCTTAGGGCATCCAATTTTTTGACAAAGAACTTACCCCTACCCAAATTCAATTCCAGGATAATACATATGATAAGGACCAGGGGTTAAGGGCGCTTAGTAGAACCATGATCCACCAACCAGTGGGTAAGATTCTTCGTTTTCATCCTATATAAGAAGATGAGGTTTTTTCTTTGCCTGGGCTGAGGACTGTCAATCTCTTAAGTTCATAATTTTATATATTCAATTATCAATTAAGGCATCTGTGCCAACAAGCCACTACGTTCTTCTCGACAGAAGTCTTCCACTCGTCGTACCTTTCAGTCTTCATTTCTGAGGAACGAAGTGCTCTTTAGATGGGGAGAGAAAGTTTTTAGTTCGGACCGTAGGGTAAGTAAGAACGAGCTCTATACTTATAGCTGCAAACGATGGGTTACTGCTCGCTATCGAGATTCCTATATGACAGATAAGAAAGCGAGTCCATTGTGCTTACGATCACCACCCCCACCCCTCTCCTAATTCTCTATCAAGTGCTCTATCAGAGCGAGGATAAGTAAGACAAAAAGTGGTACGTGCGTAAACCCAGCAAGCTACTGCAAAAGAGGGTGAAGCCACTTTTGCAGCTCTGCCCGGTAGAAAAAGTGGAACTCGAATAGTTGTCTGGTCTGATAAAGGAAGGCAGTAAAGGATATTCAACAAAGGCAGGCCTTACTCTCTTACCTAGCTCCCCAAGGTGGGAACACTTAACTCATGAAGACGTTGTGCTCGGGCCTCTCTTGGGGGAGTCCCTTCTCTCCTCCACCCCCTTGAACAGGCTTTCCGCTCCCCTTTCTTCTTTCTTTTCCGTTGTCGGTCCTCTTCCTTACCATCAAGCAAGGGTCAAGCTGATCGTGGGAATTTCATTCATTCAATGACCAAGTTTCTCTAACGAAAAGAGCTTTTGAAAACTTCTTTGAATGCCCCCCAGGATCTCAAGTTCTGAGGCTCTCTAGTAGGGGCACGCCAAGTGGCTCTAGATTCAGGGGTTCCTGCTATAGCCGAACACGAGGAAGATTATTTATACTGAAATTGACAAGATCATTTTATCGGGTAATGGTATACTCTTCGCATTCCATTAGTTATGTATCAACGTTCCAACAAAAATACTTGTATGCATCAAAAAACCCAGGTTCAGCGGGGTAATGCATTAAAAAGGGACAAGTTTTAGCGGACGGCGCCGCTACAGTTGGTGGCGAACTCGCCTTGGGCAAAAACGTATTAGTAGCTTATATGCCATGGGAAGGTTACAATTTTGAGGATGCGGTACTCATTAGCGAACGTTTGGTATATGAAGATATTTATACTTCTTTTCACATACGGAAATATGAAATTCAGACTCATGTGACAAGTCAAGGACCTAAAAGGCGGACAAGCGCTCTTAGTCCGCGAATGCCTATTAGTAATTAGTTTTAGAGCACCAGCTCTTATGGAGACAACAGCGGTACATGTTGTATGTCACTTCCTTCCCCTTCTTCTTCCCTGCTTGGGCATATCGTAACCATTGATTCAATCGGTGCCCGTGATTTTGGGATCAAGTCAATTTCCCTTCCTAGACGTCAATTGAAATCGGACAACTTTCTAAAACAGCGTGTTTTTCGTCATCAAGAATCAAGTCAGAAGGTAATCGGCTTACTCAAGAGATCTTCTAACTCGATTTAATAAGAGAGGGATCGGGATATACTCAAGGTATTGGTAATTTTACTGCTAGCCGAATCCTGAGTTTGAGGAAGCATTCAATCCATTTCCAATTCCACTAGGCCTGGTATCGTCATCTTATTGTGGCCTACTCGCCTGGAGGTAAACTTCCCTTACCATTTTATATCTGGCTTGGTTTACGGAGGGTTTCCTTCCGTCTGGGCATGGTTAGACAACTTCTTATCGAGTCTTGTGAACCTGACTGGGGTTATGTTGAACCTTTGGCGACTGACCACGAGGCTAAGCTCGATGAGAAAGGAAATAGACTTCACAGAGAAGTGGCAACTCAGTTTATGAGTTCGCGCTTGCTGTGAGTACGTTTGGTGGTATGTTGATAAATCTGTCGATCTCACGGTTCCCTTCTCGGTCTTCCTTGATCCTCCGGCGGTTTGTTTCAGACCGTGCATCTGGAAAGCGCGGTTCGAATCCGGCTCGTGACATGAAGAGGAAGTCCCAAACTGGGATCAGATGAGTTTGCAAAGCATTACTTTTTTGACGAAAAATAGAATTGTTCTCCCGTTTCAATGAAGACTATGCTTACTTTCTTTTCTCTTACCGGTCTGTGTTCTATCATGGACCGGTATCCCCTTTCCTCGAATCGAGACTTTCTTTGTCGAGGATCTCAGGTTTAGGGTACAGATCTTGCCATCGATCTTCTTCTAATGGCTGTGTCCGTCTAAGGTGGCTATTTGAGCGATTTAAGTATCGCGGTTGTCTTGAGCTCTGGATTGGGGGACGGAAACCTGGGGCTAGGTTTGGGGACTGCGGTCTCTATTGCGGTCGTTTAGGCCGGCGGATTTGCTTGCCTGTCCGTCAGACCTCTATCTTCACGGGGACGATGAGTTGCGACGGTGGGGGCAAAATGGATGCTGCTATGGCTTGATTATCTAAAATGGTATGCTTTAATTTAAGTTTCCAGTGATATCAAGGTGTCTGACTTTGTAAATGCTCCTGTTGTTTCCAGAAGGCATTATCGGTCGCAAGTTCAAGAAATAGACCTGCTATCCGGTCTTTCTTGGAAGCTTCGGACTATTTTGCAAAGGTCGGGCTACCACTCTTATGAAGATTTATGTCTTTGTGAGCTTGGTCGTCGTCCCGTCACTGTTACCTATTGGTAAATATGTACGTGACGGTAGACATTTATGTATTGCAATCTCTTTGTCTGCCATGGTGTCTGATCAGCGCTATGGTTGATAAAAATCTTCGTAATAAGAGTAGCTCTTCCCGGTAGTAGGGCTAGTGTAAGTAAAGCGAGTCGGTCGCTTGACACTACCGACCCCGGACGTACCCACCCGCGCCGCGTGGGGAAGCGGGTCCACAAAAATAACGATAATAAGAATTTTGGTAGTTCGCTGGGGTTTTCTTTGATTCCCAGAAGTGTTTGTTGGTTTGAGTCCAGCTCGTGACAAGGCCTTGGTCCATACAGATGGGATCGCGACCTTTCCTTCCCTCGCCGATGTAGCTGGTCACACTCAATTTAGACCTGATCGTGCCTGCGGGGCGAGTGCTCCAACCCAAAGTATGAAACTGAGCGAAGTAAAGCGAAAGAGCAACCAGCGAAAGAAGGAACGAAGTAATGGATGGAACAATCTTGTTATAGGGCCGTAGGTCTCTTAACAATCTCTTTCAGCGTAACTGTCAGTTCTCTTTCAGTTATCAGTACCAGCTCTAATGGAAGACAGGTCAGATTGTCATGTTACATAGGCCGATCATTGAATCAAGGTACGACTGTCGTTAACAATGGCAGGTCCGTATTGTAACAAGAGAATGTCTGCTTTCACTGTCAGTTGATTGAGAAGCTCCGCCCAGTAGTGCTTAGCCAAGAGTGGACCAGGCCAGATGGCGGTCCCACGAAGCCGGTCACCGGTAGTCTAAGATCTTGCCACAGTTCGGAAGCAGATTCGCTACTTGCTTCACACATGCAAGTTGGACTATGTTTTCGATCATGAAACATCATAAATCATTACATCCAATCACTTTCCTTCCTTACTAAGCTTTCAGTCAAGTAGTGTACACCGCCAACAAAGACAAGCAATACAGGGTCTTCAAGGAAGAGGTTAGGTCCCTAGCTTCAGAAGTGGCAGCAAAGCACTTGGCTAAATCATCATCTTAAGATGCAAAGCGCAGTAAATAGAGTCCCAGATGCAGGAGAGGGAAAGGTAGAAAGATCTCAGCCAAATTGACATAGGAGTGATTGAAGCGATTCGACAGTTGATGCCGCTTGAACTAAAGGACCGAGCAATGAAAAAGAGGCATTTAGTTTAGGCCATCCCGAGATCAAATGTCATCTTAGTAAGATTATAAGATATCCCACGAGCAGATGTTCTCGAATAGGCTCTTTCAGGTTCAGGAAGGAGGAATCCGTTGCTCTTAGGCATCCCGTCGAATCCGCTCTTAGGGCGGGAAGGAAGGACCAACGTCGTCGAGAGATGGGATTCATACCCAGCAATAAAGAGCATCCTGCTTCTTGTGACTAAATACTAATATAAGATAATAGAAGGGGCTTGTTCTCTTTTCGACGGTAACGAGAAATATCATAAGAGAAGAAAGATCGTAGCGTAGCTGTATAAAATATAGGTTTTTCTTCGCTGAGTAAACAAATAAAAAAGCTTTCTCTGGTTATAACACTCTAATGACAAAGCGTCCGTTCACGTCAGGGCCCATTTGAATTGAATCTGGAGATGTATTAGCTTGTACTTAACTGAATCGGGATTATGTTCGTGTTCAGTGACCTCGCTTTAGAGTTTCAGGTTAAGCCGAATAAGGCTAAGACCGGTAATGCCGATTCCAAGACCTGTACTGTACCTGGACCTAGTGAAAGCTTTCAGGCAGAAAGGAAGAGAACCCAAGTCAAGCAGTCCAATACCAGCTTTTGAAACAAGAGCCAGAAGCATCAACATGATCCTCATCGCTAATACACTCCTTAGTAACAGGATTTTATTCCGTTCTTTGAGTTAAACTTCCCTATACCTTAAGCTGTATGCTTTATTTATAGTAAAGTATACAGATTAAGGTCAATCACCGGGGTTATTAAGTGAAGGAAAAAGGTGGAATGTTCGCTTTCAAAGGTCGATCACGCGGGAATGGGTCGATCCTTGAAAAGAAGGTGTCTTCGGCTTGCTTTTGGGCGTGTTAGGATGTTGTCTGATGCCCTGTCGCAATGTTCTGAATTCATGGCTTTATCTGCGGGTTGCCGGCTGTTGCTCTCCTTTTTTGGTTTGAGAAAGGCTATTTCCTTTACTTTTAAAATAAAGGCTAGGGAAGTGAGGATCAGAGATTGTACTAGACTGCTCTAATAAGTAAGAAATGCCTGCCTGAAGTGCTGTTCTGGTAGGAACCCTTTGTGAACGGGGTAAGGCTGCGATTTAAAGAACAAAGGGTATCGGTTTGGGGCGAAGGACGCCATCCATTATTAATGAATGTAGGCGACTCACCGGTCTGTGCTAGACGTTCTTGGAGATTATGGTCCAATGCGAGATCATATGTTATGGGGGGCGTTTCCGCTATGGGGCAACAAAGATGAGAAAAGATGAGCGATATGCGCATTGTCGTGCATGGTCGAAGATAGTCTAATTATAGATGTAGATGTCCTGCTGCAATACCAGAATCTTCGAACCGGGCTTATCGAAGCATACATTTTCACGAGCCAGTCCCATGATCCAGGTGGAGGTTTGTTGGTAGTCGAGCTAGGTTCGATATCGGTTAAAGCCAATATTGGATTAGGCTGCTTCATCCGCATCTACCGATAGAGCTCAGAAGAAAAAGACCAAGGGCACATCCCTCACTCCTTTAAGTCCCATAGCGCCGCCTATTCTTCAACTGAACTGAATGAGCCATAAGAGCTCTTTTCTTTAAGCAGTAAAGTTCGTGCTTGACACGACACCGATTGACACAACCAAGACTGGATTATCTACTTCGTTGGAAAGCCCTCTATAGCATCCTTACCCCACTCAATCTTCAACCCAGAGCTCATCAGCCCTTCATTCAACTCCTTTAGGCTGGAAGTTCGCAGGCCAACCCAGGCCGCTTGGACTAGCCATATTCATTATTGGATGGAATGGCAACATATCATCTCGCCCCTACTGCCAACGGAGGATCTTCCTTCAAGCCCGAAAGCGGCAGATTCAATAGCAGATGGTCTTGTTGAGGGCTGATCAGAGACTGATTACGATAGCAGCCTGTGCCTCTTCCTATAGTTAAGTTGGCTGAGTTCTTCCTTCAGCTTTGATGATTAGGAAAGCTAGTTGCTATCAGTTGTAGCAGTTATAGTTGCCGCTGTTGACATCTCAACTCTTAAGGCAAGCTACGGTCGTATTCCTGCTCATGGGTCAAAGCATTAGGTTTTCAATCTATCTGCCATTGCTGGATCAGCGCTTTCGGCTTTCCTTGCTCTTAGAGTTGAGTGGGGAGTTTCAGAGCGAATTCTCTTCTTAATTTAATATAATAGGTGAGACTTTTTTATTCTGGCCTTGCCGTCGAAAGCACGCTTCTTCCTTTCTTATCCGGGAGTGACCCTCGCTACAGCTACAGGCGCTATTGGCTTTAGGATTACTTTTCGCCCCTTATCCTCACATGCATTAGGTGCCTAGCCTTGCCTAAGCCGAATCAAAGAGAAGAGGAAAAAGAAAGAATTCACTTTATAAGATACTGGTTCGTTCCGTCAGATACCTTCTGAAAGGGATGTTTTATCCATTCTTTTTTCGAACTAGAACTTCGGGAGAGACTCCAAGACTTTAGCTACTTGATATTGAATAGCATTGGACTGAGTAAAAGGGACTCACTCGGTGAGAGCTCTCTATCTCTGTCAAACTTCTGTATTCCTCCAAGGCAGAAGAGGGCACTTTGAGGACCACAGAGGGTTTAGGTAGCTCAGGCATAGATGAACATTCTCTCATCGGGACAGGATATTACTATTCGGATGTCAGACTGACATACTTAGAATTCGATGTGTTAAGCATGGCTCCCAACCGTGGGTAGACCGATTGTCGGGAATGAATAAACTGGCTTGACCGTAGATACATTGAAACTTGTACCTTCTCTTATT
Source organism: Reutealis trisperma (assembly GCA_947687605.1). NCBI lineage: Eukaryota > Viridiplantae > Streptophyta > Magnoliopsida > Malpighiales > Euphorbiaceae > Reutealis > Reutealis trisperma. Next base: position 13,598 of record CANTUT010001273.1, on the reverse strand, counting down.
TAACACGAGCCAGGAAGTGGAAGACCCTTGATGGGATTCTCCTCGAACGCTTCTTCCTTTTGCTCCAAGCTACCTCTCAGAGGCGTCAAGAGTTTAGTGGAATCAGAGCTTCTTCAAGCATTCCCATAGAGGTAAGACCAACCGGAGCCAACCCAGCTCTAACTCAAGTAATCGGACCCGACCCCGGCAGTACTAGGTTAATTTCCTTTTAAATTTAAATTTAAAGTAAGCTGAAAAGCACTCTCAAAAGCTACTTTAACCTTCAAGGGAGGAGAACTGATAACAGATAGCAGCCAGGGGATCCTCTTTTACCAAAGTAACTATAACGATTCTAACTCCATTCTAACTTCTTATCCGTTCGCTGGCGGACGCCGAAATGTGGACTAAGGGAGGGTAGTACCACTTATCGAAGAACTAGTAAGAGGTCTTCAACAACTTCGCATCGCTTCACTCCAAACGTTTTGCTTCCCGATACCGATGAAAAATAGAAATTAAGATAAGATTCACTAGGCAATAGAGGCAGAAAAGAAGAGTGCGCACTCTATCTTTATATTAGACTCCAAGATTCTATCTATATGTGCGGGACTTCTAAGATTCAGTAAAGACAGCATTCTATACTCTTAGCCCCGGAGCTCAAGGAATCTTCAACTCTAGAATAGCTTCCTGAACTACTTAGCTCTTTAGTTGCTTACCCCAGTAGCTTTTTTCCTTGTCCATATGAGATGATCCCGTAACCGCTCTCCCCGACTATCCCGATTGCCGAAGGAACTTGCTTGCCAACTTAAGGGGTCGAGCCGAGCAATCCACACTTTCAACTAAGCCATTTGAGATAGACTTTGCCTAAAAAGTTTACTTTGACTATATACTACAACAACCTAAAAGGTTGATCTCTTTCTGACTATCCTCTACATCCCTCGATTGTCATTTGCCTTTCCTATGCTTTTCCCTTTCCTGCCAAGGTTAAGGCAGGAGAAGAGATTAGTCGCTCAGTTCGTTCAGTCTCGGATTCTTTGAGGAATGGGCTTACCGATCCATCACTTCACCGTTGAAACAAAGTTGGATGTCCGATTAAGATAAGAGTGCTATGGTGCTGGTGTAGAAAAAGAACTTGGAATGATTACATCATCCACGAGAATTAAACAAAGAGAAACTAAAAACTGGAACTTTCCTTCGATTATGAGATTTCTAGAATAAGGGATTGGCGAAGCTCTTAGTTCGCTGGGTTAGCAGTGCACTATCGGCCTAGTAGGCTATGTTCCAGTTAAACAAAGCTCCATTCTCTGTGCCAGATAGCGAGACTCCTGGCCTATGCGACATTGATCCTACGCTTCCGCTTACGTGAAGTAAAAGAAGCTCCGTTCTCGGTAAGAGCCAAAGACAGACGGGGGGTGAGAACGGCAATATTTTAAGAAAACGTATCAGTGCTTTCTCGTACAAGCTTCTATTGGACTTTTTTGTCCTACCCTCAGCCCCTATTTTCTAATAAATTTTTAGATTTACTAATCTCTTATTAAGTGAAGAAGTAGTTCGGGGGCGATTCGTTGAGGAGTGATTGGTCCGGGGGACCTAGCGCTAGCCCTTTTCTTCAGATGTGTGGTGTGGAATACTTCTATGCATTGGCCAGCCAAAGGAAGAAAACCATAACTCTCGACTAGTAACAATCATTTTTATTTTCGTATATAAATAATATTCGAGTCAAGACTTCACACCAACCTAAACTATCTCTTAAGAAGAGAGTTCACAATAAAAGATTGGATCAAACCTATTGGTCGCAGCTCCTCTGTTCGGCGAGAAGAGCCGGCGAGAATCAATGGTGTTGTCAAGGTACATGTATGGCTGGGCTAAGACAAGAGAGTGAGGTGAAATTGAGATAAGGGCTTTAGCGGGTCATTTCCTCGCAGCGGGCTGGTCAATGCCCTGGGCGAACACAAGGAAGTCTTTGCCGGAGATGCCTCCCAATATAGTTATCGGTTGCCCGAAACTAGTTTGGGTACCAAGGATTGGTACTTGGTAATCAAGGCCCTTCTCTGCAACCAAATCGTAGAGTTTCCATAGCAATCCAAAACGAATCACTAATGGATCCTCCCTGGTCGCCTTCGTTTCTCGCCTTTGTTTGGGCTTAGTTACGGCCATTCTCGTTTGAACAAGAGTGGATCTCCCCTGGTATTCTCCGAGAGCTTAGACACCACCGGGCTTCTTCCTCAAAGAAGGTATTCTATAGCAAGCACCGTCTTCTGTAACAGAAATGGAAGGGGTTTGAGTTGCTCTTTCCTTACATGTCGTTGGAAGTTGCCTGCCAGCCCGACCAGTTGGCCATACCATAGTATGAGTACCAAAAGCTCTAGTCTCTCCCAAGTCTGCAGTCTCTTACAAGCCAAGTCAAAGATCCAGAGAATGTCCTGAGGAGCCTCCTTTTCAAAGCATAACTAAGAGAAGAGACTTGCCTTCTTTCGGAATCCCCACTTGAAATAAATCTGTAACTGGCCTGTAACCTAGAACCTTCTTTCCCCCCTCCTAGGGAAACGATTACACATAATAGTACAGAAAAGGGGTCTGCTATGAAAAAAGAACTTTATGGAACTGGATCACTTACAGCAGGAATGAAACTATCTTAAAAGATATCGGCTGGGTTGGGAATAGCTTCATGGGAATCTCTTCACAGGAAAAAGGGTATTAAACAGAATATGCTAGAATTGTATTGGCGGTCCTCTAGTTAAAGCGTCAGCTCCGAGTCATCCAATCGCATAAAAAAGTTAAGCCCTTCCAGATTTCAAACTGTTTTCTTTGCCAAGGCAGGAGGGATTCTTGAAAATGGCTAGCTAGCAAGTAGGGATTTGAGGATAGCTTTTAATTAAGGAAGTGACTAAGTAGGTAGGGCAACTCTCTTTTCACAAGGGCAAGGCCAAGGCAGTTTGATTGAGGAAGTGAGTAAGCTATTGGCTTCTAGCTCGCGAATGGTATGTCTTTTATTCACATAATCGGTTTATCCTTCTTATTGACGGCTTAGAGCTTTTTCGTGGGCAGCATTTGTTATATAAGGTAACTGTAGTGGGAGTCGTAGCAGTTTCTTAGTAAGAAGGGCATTAAGAATTGTTTATAGGAACCAATAGGCCAAGCCCATTCGACTGAGATTAGTGACTAGCTTTTGGATTATACCGGAATGAGAGTGAATAGGCACAGTACAGGGATCGAACTCGAAGGAAGAAAGTAGCCAATTCTCTTTCTAGCTAGTCTTCCTTTACCTATGGAGATTATAGGAGATAGAAGAAGAATCACATGTATGCGTGCTAAGCGTGGGCAAGCGAGGACAGGCAGAAGCTATGGAATAGAGTCTTTCCTTGCTTTGGCATTCAGTAAGTAGGTCAAGCAGTAAGTAGGCTAAATAGGCATGTATGCTTTCTTGCCCTGAAATTCTTCCTTTTATTTTAGGACAGAGGAGTATTGACCACTTATTTGAATGCAAAAGAAGAAGTGGTTTTTTAATATCTTTTTTATATGCTCTTTAGTGGGAGGATAGATAGATAGTAAAGCAGCAACCTCTGTGAGCTCTTAACGAATCCCCTGTGGAGGCAGTCTTAGAAAAAGCTGCTTTAGCGGA
>CANTUT010001273.1:0-5000 GCA_947687605.1 Reutealis trisperma | reverse complement strand
GGTAGTATTCGCCTTGTCTGATCCGAAACTCTTGTTTACTGAACTACATAGGCTTGATTCTTCCTAAAGGAGATATGTAGGCAAGTCCGATACAAGAAAGAAATTGGACTCCAGCCCCACAGGTGTATGCATCAAATATCAGCAAAGATGAAGGTTGCATGTCCGCAAAGTTATGTGAAGTAAAAGAAGAAAGGGTCGGTAGCACGGTTGCAGTCCAAGGCTAGCTCTCCTGTCTGTGAGTGCGAGGGGGAAGAAGAAAGAGCCCTCACTTCGATCGCCTTACGCGGCTACTTCTTATCCGTAGACAATGACTTCTGAGGTATAGGGCAAGAAGGCTACGCACCGCTCCGCACCTCGATTAACTATGGATTCTAAACCTTGTCCCATTCGATACCATCTCAATTCACATCGACCCTGCTGCTCGTAGATTCACTTCCAGCTCCCCGGACATTAAGGCAGGAAATAGCTAGATTCTCAATCAGCTTATTCTGATTTAATTGCTTACACCGGCAACCGTAAGAGCAGATAGGCAAACTAGGGCCTCAAGCCTAAACCTTTCGGAGCCTCTTTGCACTCACTCCCTTAAGGGTTAATTAAGCTGTGCGAGGAAGATGAAAAGTAAATCTATGCCACTAGCTCCAGTCTCACAGCTACTGTTCCTTGGCTTCAAAGCATACAGTCAAGCTCGTTTCCAGGTGTTTTCACCCCCGAACGGAGTAACGAAAGATACTGCAGACGAAGGTTTAGTGATCACTTACGCATTTCTTTGCGTAATCATCTGAGCGGGGTGAGCAGAGTACATTGGTACGCTCTAAGTGATGAGACAGGACAGGAGCGGACCCCAGTAGATTAGGGGAGCAGGCCAAAAAGGAAGAGGCCAGAGAAGGTATGGTTGTGGAAGATGAAGGACTTCGGCAACGAGTTAACCCACTGTACCAATAGGCGCAAGAAGTGGAGTTACGGTATTCAGAATAGAAGGTACGAACCTGGGCATCCTCACTAGTCAGCCACGCCGTCCTTTTGTAAATCAGTATCCGTTTGAGAAGCCAGCACGAGAACGAGTTGAACCCGCGTGACCGAAAGCTTGATTTCCGAAAGAAAGAAAAAGCAATGAAAGAGGCCAGTGCTTCCGACTATGACTTTGAAGCCCGGTCTCAGAGTCGATTAGGGAAAGCAGTAACTAATATATATATATCAAGAAGACGCCCGAAGAGCGGGCCCCACTATGAATCATAGAAGGACTGAACTGGAGCCATTGGAAGAGAAGAAATGTTCTTAATAGGCCAGAGGCGTAGCAGCAGGAGAAGAATGCCACTCGACAAGAGGGAAAGTCCTCTGAAAGCCCTTGTTCCAGCTTAGAGGGAAAAGCACCGCACTATAAGGAAAAGAGAAGTCAGGGACTTGTCCTCATGGTCTCCTAAGGGTCTTGCCCTAGGCATAACCAATAGACAAAGAGTTCCAACTATCGGCAAAGAGGAACCTTTCCCCAGTTGACGAGAGAAAGACAGGAAATGAGCCCATTGATTCACCTATCTGAAGCTGAAGGGTAATGCTTCAAGCATTAGAGTCTTGATCCCCTGCTTAACCTGAAACCTCTCAAGCCAGGGAAAGATTGACCATCGGGTTCATTTCCGAGTCAGGACAGAAAGAGGCCAAGAGTGACTACTCGATAGAAAAGGACTCTATGAATAAGGGAAGTGACTAGCCTTCTTTCTTAGGCCGGAAGGAAAGCACAGTAGAACTAGCGTAGCGGGACATGACAGCGGTTGGGGAGAGGGAAAAGCTATCAGACATCAATCCAATGAACAGACAAAGCGGCTTGGCCGGGAAGAGAGAACGACTAGACTTTATGAGTTATAATATTAGGAACCTTACACCCATATGAAAGAAAGCAGCCAAAACAGTAGAGAAGATCAGAGACGGGTTTAGCGAGAAAAGTCTTTAGCTCACACCTATCTTTGATAAAAGAAGCCAAAAAGAAAGCCCACAGAGCGGTAGAAAGAACAGCCAGTGTCAGAGAGATGACTTCTGTTGAACTCTTCCTTTACATGAAGGGAATGAATGCCTTAATGGAATTGAATCCGGGATCCAAGTAGATTAGGTTAAGGCAAGCATGAGTTCTTTTCTCATCGGGCCAGGATCGATAGCCGTTCGACCTGAGGGAAGTGCGGTCAGATTCAGAATCCCCAATGTCTTGGTCTTGACCTTCGCTTCGAGGGACAAGCACCGCATCTAGGTAAGCGGCATCTAATTTAATTGATTCACCGGATCTTCCATCTACGAAAATGGAAGAGATGTCTGTTAAGGTCGGCTTCATGAAAGCAAGAAAGCAAGCAAGTTTAGCGAAAATAGAGATGGAAAGAGATGGATTTTGCCCAGCCGTTGTCAGATCAATTCCCATTCATTCTTTAATGGAATAGGGAACGGGCAGAGCTGCGGCTATCAGGAATGGGCGATAGCCTATGACTAAAAGTGCCGACTATCTATGAATGACCAGGATCGGAATGCCAATCGACGAGATGAGCCTACGAAAGATTTCAAGTTCAGACTGTCTTAACAGACATCCTCACTTACGCAACGAAATTGAGTTGATGGAGTAGCCAGTGCCCTTGAGTTATTATCTTCGGTATCGCCTTCTCATCGTTAAAGGCGCCGCAAGAGTCACTCTTTCAAGATTTATTTTGACCTCTTCCCTATTGTCGACAGATAGGCTCGTACTTTTTTTCTTATTCCTCTTGAACTCTCTTCATTGATTTCTTTCTTTTACCACGGAGCGGTAACTAGAGATTGAATAATAGAAGCCAGATGAAATATCATATGAAAATACAGATGGTAGCGTAGAGTCAGGCTATCCCATGTTTGCAATAACCGCTTTGGGATCTTTCCTGTTAATGATGAATAGCTTGCCTAGTTAATCTACAGAGAATCTGAATTTTGTCTGTTCGGTATAACAAAACAACCGGAAACCGAATCGATCTAGATGCCCCGCCCTTGCCATCTTTGAAGGAATTGAATCAATAGTATAAGGAATATGGCATAGAATACAGAGAAGGAGTTGTTCTCTAGCCCTTAGCGAACGATTTGCCACTCCATTACAGCTTTTTGTCCTTAACCTAAAGGATCAAATCGGTATCTAATGGGAGAGACAAACTCTTTCCATGTGGCTGCCGGTGGATGATACAGAGCTTTGTCGGCCTCGATATGGCTTTCCTACCAAACCAATGCAGGGCCGGCTAGCTCCGGGGTAGCCAGCTGAATCATAGCCTTCTCGTCATCAATTTCATGGATCCTGCAATAAACTTCAATTTGCTTAAGCCTGCTTCGTCTGAGAGCTCGTTGAGACTAACAGTAAGAACAGTAAGAATCACTTCAGTCAATCGAAAAATCCATGAAACTTTCGGTAATTCCCTCCACTGGTTTTCCAAGTCGCCTACTGAATCCAGAGATCGCGATCGCGAGTCAATCAGCGTATACTCCTCCCTCTCATAAACCTTTATGGGTTAAGTTAGGGGAAGATAATTCTGTTTGAAACGAAGGAAAGAAAGCCTTTAGACGGTCAGAACTCGTTGAGACTAATTCCATGGTTCAAATGAAGGCTTGGTCTATCTATTAGTTCCGTAGAAGTAGTTGGATGTTCGCCCATGCGAGAAGTCATGTTCCTAGGCCCTATTACGTAAGGGGATAGGGGATGGCCAGATTAGGATGGACAAGCAGAAGGTGAAGGCAATAGAAGAGTGGGGAGCCCCCGTGACCGAGCTACGATCATTTCTTGGCCTTTTGAACTAAATTGTTATATGTATATCCGGTTCATCACTTGATACTGACGGAAGGCTGCTCCACTCACAGATCTTTTGAAGGAGACTTGTTTTTGGGGAGCCAAGCCTGCTGATACCCCGAAGGAACAAAGTCATCGTCTTTGTTCCGATCAGGGAGAGCTCCTAAATGATCCCGGTATGTATAGAAGACTCGTGGATAGGGTAGACTTATCTACTTGACTATCACCAAACCGGATCTTGCATATTGCATATGCGGTTGGTGTCCTTAGTCAATTTATGCACTCTCCACTTATCTCTCATCTCGAAGCTGTGCACAGAATTCTGCGGTATCTTAAGTCGTCTCCTAGGAAAGGTATTTGATATACCTCTAATAGACATCTTCTTCTTTCTGCCTATGAAGATGCGGGATTGGGCCGGCTCACCGACGGATAGGAGGTCTACGAATACGACTGGATACTGCAAATTTTTAGGTGGAAATCTTGTGACGTGGAAGAGTAAGAAGCAAACAGTTGTCGCACGGTCGAGTGCAGAAGCAGAGTATAGAGCAATGGCTCACACTGCTTATTTGGCTGAAAACCTTACTAAGTGAGCTTGGAGTTGAGGTGTCTCATCCTATGAGAATGTTCTGTGATAATCAAGCAGCAACTCACATTGCCTCTAATCCGCTTTTCCATGAGCGAACAAAGTAGCCTTACCGCACCGTGGGAGAAGGGCATTTTGTTCGTGAAAAGATAGCCATGAAAGAAAATTCTACTCCATATGTGAAGTCTGAAGACCAGTTGGCTGACATCTTTACTAAAGCTCTTGGGAGAGATCATATGCGCCACATTGCATCCAAGCCAGGCATGATATATATCTATGCGTAAGCTTGAAGGGGTGTTGAGAGAGCGTTATGTTGTACTTTTAGTTGAGGGTAGATTAGACAATGCACTCGCGTCTATACATACGATATGATGTTATTCCTCCTATCCTAATCTTACACCACTTCAACTTCTGTTTTCCTTCCAGGAAAAAACCTAGCTTTCATCTTCTAGTCCAAAGGCAAAGGCAGGTCCAGAGAGTTACTTACTCATAAGTCAAAAGAATGCTACTACAGGGAAGGGGGCACTTTTTATAGAGGAAGGGATTCGTGTACTGATTGCTTGCCTTAGCTTCCTTCTAATGCTCGAACTACACTCTCTAATTTCCCACCGCAAATAATAAACTGAGTCGCTAAGCGCCGAA